>JBCEWC010007901.1:0-20738 GCA_038996855.1 Solanum aculeatissimum | reverse complement strand
TCCCCAAATTTCTTCAAGCTTTCATCAATGGAGGTCAAGAGGATTGAGAGAATTTCAAAATGGATTGAAGAGTGTTAAAATGGTTGAAAAGGGTTTAGGGTTTTATTTAGGGGGTTTAGGAGACCTTAGAAAGCCTAAAAGGGGCATAAGATTTAATTAAATTATGAATTAACCATTAATAAAATGGACTATTTCACTGAAATAGTGCCACACGGAAGGCTACAGTGGTCGTCCATTGGTACACGGTCCGTGTACTGGACCGTGAGGCCATACTTGGCCTCGACTTTGACTTGAACTCTCGGGGGACTTTCTGTATCACTCCACGAGGGGGTCTCACGGACCATGTAGCTGCACACGGACTGTGTACTAGTCCGTGGAGCATCACTTGGTCCGAAGCCCAACCCCGAACCCGCCCAACATTCTACCCTACTTCATGGGACCCCTCACAGGCCGTGAAGTATCTCACGGACCGTGGGGTGGTCCGTGGGAATTTACTTGATCCTTGGATGGAACCCTGGCCTCCAGGGGCTACCTGGACCACCACACGAGCACCCCCACGGACCGTGGACCACCAAATGGTCTGTGGTCCAGCCCTTAGCCCAGTTCTAGAACATTGTTCTCAGCGTCCTTCTAATTACATGCAGTCCCACTATTTTGGCCATAACGTTTTTATACAAACTTCGAATTGAGTGAAACCAGTTGCGTTGAGAATATAACTCAAAGAACTTCAATTTAATATATAGAAGACCACACAGTTCAGTCCGTACCAAAAGTTATGATCTTTCAAAGTACACTGCCCAACCGGCCCCATAACTTTACCAAAAGATCCGTTTTGAATCCGACCACTTAAATTCCACCCATGGCTACCGAAATTCAACCACGACCAGTTTAACACTAACCTTGACCAACCAATACAATGTTCAAAACCTTTCGTATCGTTACATCATCTTCCCCTTGTGATCATTCGTCCTCAAATGAGTTAAAACTACTACTTAAGAACAACAATCAAACACGAGACATTTTCATGAAACTTATAACAGACCATGCATTATTTCAAAATCTTTGAAAACTCATATCAAATTATCATTTAAATCATTTTCGTGCTCATGTATGCATGCAATGTCATGAAACTCAAGAATTTTAAGAATTAGGACCATACAAGGATAAAACCTAGTGCCTTAGGCTTGAGTAGATTGGAAAAGATAGGGATATCGCTCTATCATGTCCAACTCCGCTTCCTATGTTGCACTTTCTACGTCTTGGTTCCTCCAAAGCACCTTGACCGAAGCTACCTCCTTGTTGCGAAGCCGCTTAACTTGCCTATCTAAGATCTCAATCGACACCTCTTCATAGGTCAAGTTCTCCTCAACCTTCACACCCTCCACAGGTGCAATGGCCTTAGGATCACCAACCAACTTCCTCAACATAGACACATGGAATACCGGATGAATGGAGCTCATATCCAAAGGCAAATCCAACCTATAAGCCACATTGCCAACACGTTCCACAATCTCATAAGGTTCGATGTACCGGGGACTCAACTTTCCCTTCTTTCCAAAATGCATGATGCCTTTCATGGGGGACACCTTCAGATACACCCAATCACCAACTTGAAATTCAATGTCTCTCTTCATAGCATCCGAATAAGACTTTTGGCAACTATTGGCCATTTTGAACCTTTCCCTAATTAACTTCATCTTTTCTATGGACTCAACAACCAAATCCAGGCCTAACAAGGCTGCCTCACCTACTTCAAACCAACCAACCAGAGATCTACATCTCCTCCAATACAAATCTTCAAATGGTGCCATACCAATGCTAGCATGAAAACTCTTTTTGTAAGCAAACGCGATGAGAGCTAGATGATCATCCCAATTCCCTTTAAATTCCAACACATAAGCCCTTAACATGTCCTCCAAGGTTTGAATTGTTCTTTCGGCTTGTCTATCGGTTTGGGGATGAAATGTGGTGCTCAACTTGACCTTAGTACCAAGTCCCTTTTGAAAAGACTTCCAAAAATAAGAAGTAAATTGGGTACCACGATCTGATATAATAGACCTCGGTATACCATGCAACCTCATCAACTCTTGAATATACACCTTGACATACTCCTCGGCACTATAGGTAGTATTAACCAGTAAGAAGTGAGCCGACTTAGTCATTCTATCGACCACCACCCATATAGAATCAAATTGCCTCTGAGTACGGGGCAACCCAACCACAAAGTCCATGTTCACATCTTCACACTTCCAAGTAGGAATTTCAATGTCTTAGGTCAAACCACCAGACCTTTGATGTTTCACTTTCACTTGTTGGCAATTAGGACATTCCAACACAAATTTAGCCACGTCCTTCTTCATACCATGCCACTAATACAACTCCCTCAAGTCTCGATGCATCTTGATAGATCCCAAATGAATAGAATATTGAGAATTATGAGCCTCTTTCATGATAATCTCCCTTAGGCGATCAACATCTGGAACACACAAACGGTCTTGGTATCGTAGTACACCATCTCTCCCTTGGGAGAAAACCTCAATCTTACCTTCGGCAACCAACTTCTTCAACTCCACCAAGGAAGGATCTATGTCTTGTTTCTTCTTAACATCAACCACTAAGGAAGACTCAGATCCACCTTGAACAAGAATTTCACCATTGTCGGATTCAGCCATCCTTACACCTAACCTAACCAAATGGTGCACATCTTTCACTATCTCCTTCTTACCCTCTTCTACATGAGTCACACTCCCCATAGAAAGCCTACTAAGGACATTCACCACAATATTAGCCTTGCCGGGGTGATAAAGAATACTTATATCATAGTCTTTGAGGAGTTCCAACCATCTCCTTTGCCTCAAATTAAGGTCTCTTTGGGTGAACACATATTGCAAGCTTTTATGATCGGTGAATAAATCCAGATGAATCCCATATAAATAATGTCGCCAAAATTTCAAAGCAAATACCACCGTCGCCAACTCTAGATCATGGGTTGGATAATTTTGTTCGTGCACTTTCAATTACCGGGACACATAAGCTATCACCTTACCATGTTGCATAAGCACACAACCCAAGCCAATACGCAATGCACCACAATATACAACAAACCCATCTAACCCATTAGGCAAAGTCAAAATCGGAGCCGATGTAAGTCGATCCTTCAAAGTTTGAAACTTTTTTCATATTTATTTTACCACAAAAACTTTGCCTTCTTTTGAGTCAACTTAGTCAACAGAGACGCTATAGAGGAAAACCCTTCAACAAACCTTCTATAATAACCGGCTAAACCAAGGAAGCTTCGAATATCTGAAGGAGTCAACGGTCTAGGACAATCTTTCACCGCTTCGGTTTTCCTAGGATCAACCATAATACCATCACCGGACACCACATGACCAAGAAAGGAAACTTCTCCCAACCAAAATTCATATTTGCTAAATTTAACATACAACTGCTTCTCTCTTAAGGTTTGAAAAACCAATCTCAAGTGATCCATATGCTCTTGATCACTACAGGAATAAATCAAGATGTCATCAATGAAGATCACCACAAAATTATCAAGAAAGAGCTTGAACACCTGATTCATAAGATCCATAAATACCGCCGGAGAATTAGTCAACCCAAATGACAACACCACAAACTCAAAGTGACCATAACAAGTCCGAAAGGCCGTCTTAGGAATATCACACTCCCTTACCTTCAACTGGTGATAATCCGAATGAAGATCTATTTTGGAAAGGTGAGTAGCTCCTTGAAGTTGGTCAAACAAATCATCAATCCTAGGCAACAAATATCTATTCTTAATGGTCACTTTGTTCAATTTCTGATAGTCTATACACATTCGGAGAGAACTATCCTTCTTTCTCACAAATAACACGGGAGCACCCCACCCCAAGGTGAGATACTCGGCCTAATATAACCCTTTTCTAGCAAATCTTTCAATTAATCCTTTAACTCCTTCACTTTCGCCGGGGCCATACGATAAGAAGGAATAGAAATAAATTGAGTATCCAGATGGAGATCTATGACAAAATCTATTTCTCTATCGGGAGGGATACCGGGCAAGTCGTCGAGAAACACATCAGAAAACTCATTAACCAGCAGAACTGATTTAAGCTTAGGTAGCTCACCCTCCACATCTCTAACCCGCACAATATGATAAATACATCCCTTACAAATCATCTTCCAGGTTTTGAAGTAGGATATAAACCGACCCTTAACTACGAAATCACTACCATTCCATTCCAACACCGATTCATTAGGAACTTAAATTCTAACTTGCCTAGTTCTACAATCAACCGAGGCATACAATGCATATAATCAATCCATCCCAAGAATAACATCAAAATCATACATCTCAAGTTCTACAAGATCACTGGGGAACACTTTATGCAACACAGAGACAGGGCAAGCCTGATACACTTTTTGGGCAATAATAGACTCACCCACGGGAGTATACACCGAATAAGGTTCCCTTAGAGTTTCGGTACTCAAACTAAATTTAACAGCCAACAGAGGAGTCATAAAAGATAAAATTGCACCCGGATCAAGTAAAGCATAAGCATAAAAATCAAAGATTTTTAACATGCCAGTTACGACATCCGGAGCTTCCTCCACCTCTTGCCGGGCATGAAGATCATAGAACCAATTGTTCCTTAGAGCACAACCAACCTTAGCCTTTGGTGGCCTTTGACCACCGGGAACCACTTGATCTTTCTTGGCACCCTTTGGACAATCGAAAACCTTGTGGTCCAAACCACCACAACCATAGTAAGCACCTAAAACCTTTCTACAATCACCCATATGATGCTTCCCACATTGACCACAAAGAGGAATTCGGGGACCATCCCCAACTTGTGCCTTAGGAGGAGGCACTATAGGATTAGCAACCCTCATATTAGAACCTTGGCCTTGATGGAATCGACCAAAACTACCACCACCAATCTTAGAGTTGGAGAACCCAACATCAAACCGGGCCCTCTTAGCTTCACTAACCCTTCTCTCCTTAAGATGTTTGCCTTCAATTTTCTCGGCATAAGTCATGAGCCTAGAGATGTCCATGTCATGGATGAGCATTGTGGTCCAACACTCCTTCACCACCAAATTCAAAATACCGGAAATAAATTTGTGCATTATTGTACGGGGATCAGATACAAGCATTGGAGCATACTTGGAGAGCTAGGTAAATTTGAGAGCATAGTCCCTCACGGTCATACCACCTTACCGGAGATTGATGAATTCAGTCATTTTGGCTTCCTTAAGCTCAAGAGGAAAGAAATGATCAAGAAAAGCCATTTTGAACTATTCCCATCCAACTTTGACATCCGTAACCCATTCAACCAACCATTGGTCATACCATACTTGGGCCACATCTTTCAATTGATAAGCGGCCAAATCAACTTTCTCTTCCCAACTCACTCCCATGATAGTCAAAATCTTAGTGAGTTCATTAATGAACTCTTGAGCATCTTCCTCCACCTTTGAACCAAAGAACACCGGAGGGTTCATCTGGGTAAAATCCCTCACCCTAAAAGCCAGAGTACCAACATTCACTGGATTGATTGGTCGGTCTTGGTTGGCCACAACTTGGACCAACATTGATACCACATTCCTAAACTCAGCATGGGATACTTGTTCTTCCACCGGTGCCCGAGGGGCTTCTTCCTCAAATTTAGGAGCTTGACGGGGGAAGGGAGCTCTTCTGGGAGGCATGTTCTAAAAGAGCTACAAGAACCAAGAGTTTAGAGAATCTCATAAATAGTACAAGGCACGACACAAGGGACAATGAAGTGATAAGTTCCTAAAATATCGTCATAGCCTCTCACTCGTAGGTATGGCGCGCTTCACACCCATGAACGAGACTCTAAGTGACGCGACATGTTGGACTCCGAGGATCATTTACAAACCTAAGGCTCTGATACCATCTTTATCACGACACAAAAGTGGGGCCTAGATGTGACATGGCGAAGGAGAGCCCGAAGGTCCTCAATCAAGCCATCATAGCATCATAACACACATCATCGGTTTAGAAGCGCGAAAAATAAACACATAACACATAATTCTAAGGGAAACAGGGCTTTGGACTCAAGCTATGGGGATGTTGCCGGGAATGGGATAAGCATGAATCACATAACACATAACAAGTACTTTTAATTGGCGGGTAAGTAGGACTCAAGCTATGGGGGCACACCGGGTTATGGGACTTTCCACATAAGCACATTCCCAACATTCACAAACCCATAAGCATAATCATTAACATAAGAATAATCGAAACATCATTTCTATAACATAATCCCAATAGTCATAACATCCCAAAATAAGCATAATACACCGTGCAAGAGTTTAGTGTGTCCAACATTGTCTCTACATAGAAAGGGCGGGGCCTCGACATAGTTTGAGGCTCACCCTTAATATATGAAATAAGAAAATAACAACTACAAGAGAGATAGAGGGTAGCTATTGCCCTTGAATAAAGGGCTCACCACAAGCTAGTAGCTTCAAGAGATCACTCGTCGTGTAAAGGTAGATAGAGGTCGTTGCCGGTCCCTATATGGTTAGAACATATAGACAAGAGTGTGGGTCAGCACAATAAAGTACTAAGTAAGCGGGCATGCAAATGCATATGCACATGGACCTATAACAACCTACATGGAAAAGGCACATACATAGAAGAGAATATAAGAAAGAACAATATATCAATATGCCATGACGGTGTGATGGCCACCTTTCTAACAGGTCTCCCATTTTAGAAGGATTTACATATCATATCATATCATATCAAGGCATACCTTACGGGTCTCCCATTTCGATAGCAACCTACATTGACATATAGTTTCAAAAACGGAGTGAGACCCATGGGGATAACCCACTTACTACTCCAATCTTTCTCGGTACTAAGTCATCTTCTCACAAGAATATATATACATGCTTTTAAAATGGAAACTTGACACTTGGAACATAAAATCATGCATACTTAGGCTTAGAAACCAAACATACTTTCAATACTCTTATGCATACTTAACAAGAGTCAAATATATTTCATAGTCATGCATCATGGGCTAAAAAGCCAAATAAACCTTCATTTCAAACTTCATGCATAAGAGTAGCTCCATACTTGTCATACTTATCAAATCATATTGGTGTAAACAGCCATGTTGCTCAAAGACATAAATCATAGACTTAGTATGATCACAACTTAGCCATAACCCCTACTTGTTCAAAATTATAGTCATAAACATGTTTGGGACTTAGCCCACATTAAAATATTCATGATCATGCATGAAATGCCATGAGTAATAATGAGAATAGCATGGGTACTAGAATTCATACTTTAAATTCAAGTCAAGAGTAGTTCATGAGGAATTCAAGTTAAATCAACCTTGAAAACACCATTTAAGTACTACCCATGCATAAATATAGAGTATAGGGGACATGCATTACTTGATAATCATCAAAACAATTTAAGCTTCATGTAATTCAAACTTAAATCAACTTTAAATCACCTAATTTCTATAGAACACAATCCCATTTAATTAAATACTTCAAAATTTAAAGAACTCAACCTTAAAGAAAACTTGAAATCATAATTTAAAGAGGAGGGTTCTTGGGTCTTCATAGATGAAAGGGAATCAATGAATCAAACCCACATACCTTGAAATTAACCAAGAGAATTGAAGAATTTCACAACAAGGATGATCTTCACCAAATTTCGTCAAGCTTTCATCAATGGAGGTCAAGAGGATTGAGAGAATTTAAAAATGGATTGAAGAGTGTTAAAATGGTTGAAAAGGGTTTAGGGTTTGATTTAGGAGGTTTAGGAGACCTTAGGAAGCCTAAAAGGGCCATAGAATTTAATTAAATTATGAATTAACCATTAATGAAATGGATTAATTCACTGAAATAGTGCCAGACGGAAGGCTACAGTGGCTGTCCATTGGTACACCGTATACTGGACTGTGAGGCCACACTTGGCCTCGACTTCGACTTGAACTCTCGAGGGACTTTCTGGATCACTCCACGGGGGGGTCTCATGGACCCTGTAGCTGCACACGGACCGTGTACTGGTCCGTGGAGCATCACTTGGTCCGGAGTCGAGCCCCAAAACCTGCCCAACGTTCTGCCCCATTTCACGAGACCCATCACGGGCCGTGAAGTGTCTCACGGATCGTGGGGTGGTCCGTAGGACTTTACTTGATCCTTGGATGGGACCTTGGCCTCCAGGGGCTCACTCTACCACCACACCAGCACCCGCATAGACCGTGGACTACCAAACGGTCTGTGGTCCAGCCCTTAGACTAGTTCCAGAACCTTGTTCTCAGCGTCCTTCCAATTACGGGTAGTCCCACTGTTTTGGTCATAACCTTCTCATACAAACTCCGAATTGAGTGAAACTAGTTGCATTACGAAGATAACTCAAAGAGATTCAATTTGATATATAACAGCCTACACAGTTCATCCCATACCAAAAGTTATGATCTTTCAGAGTACACTTTCTAACAGGCCCCATAACTTCACCAAAAGATCTGTTTTGAATCCGGCCACTTAAGTTCCACCCATGGCTACCAAAATTCAACCATGACCAGTTTAATACTAACCTTGACCAACCATTACAAAGTTAGAAAATATTTGGATCGTTACAGATAATATCACAATCCGACACCATTTGAGAGTTATATGCAAGCACTCATCATTTTGATCAAGTAATAGTTCCCGTTCAAGTTGAATGATATGCGCTTACATTATAAAAATCAATCAACCCTTGTTCACACACCTATTCCAACATTTAAAGTTATTCATTATAATGAAGACTTTTAACTAATGATTAAGCAAATCACGCACACAAAGGCAACAAGTAATTTGTAACCATCAAGTCAAGAACACCGTACCCATAAATTGTTTTAACCAAATTAAACAAATTTTGGAAGTACAAAGGTTTTAGGACCGAGGACTTACCAAAATTTGAGAAAAATAGGTGGACTTTGAAAGAGGAATCCGAGAAAGGAGCAAACCTTAAATGCCAGAATATCACCAAAACAATTTGTTAGAAAATTGGGACAGTGATCGGACACTTAGGGTAGAAGAAAGGGGTCGAGTATTTGGAAATGTTTTTAGAAAATGGGGGGTCAAAATTATTTGACCCCCTTTTTATACTTTGACCAGGTTGATCTAAATGACTGGTCCCAGACCTTAAGAGACCTTAATTATGGGCCATAAAGATTTTTATAGCTCGTAAATCTTGGTCTCGTAGGCTGCCTTGGTCCTGATTTGGGGGATAGGTTCTACGGGCTCGTCTATGTGTTGTATTGTGACATACGACTCGTAAAGTAGGTTGTAGAACAACCAACACTTAGTTAAAAGTAGGAAGACTTACCTGGGGTCCACGAGCACTATTCACAGCTCATAGATTTATCTACGACCTATAAAGTTGGCTCGTGGACTGGAGTGCACAATATTTTTCTCACTGGAAGCGTTCTACGAGACAGTGTATGGGTCGTGGTCTAGACCACGGCCCGTAGAACTAATTGTAGAAACACTTATTATTGCTTTTTCAGCCCAAGATGGCTGACTTGGTATTGTACATGCATTATCTTCATGAGCACATTGTTACCCTATATGCCACAAGTCCAATATCCAAATATTGTAACAAAAATGTAGAAAATTAAACTACCTACCAGTCTAAAAAGATAAAAACAAAACAAAACTACCATTATTACATCAAATATCTTGGGTTGCCTCCTAAGTAACGCTTGATTTATTATTGCGACATGACTTGGACCTCTTGATTACTCAGACTTCATCAATGGCCTAAACTTCCATCTTTAACTCATCTGGCCTCTTCATCGACTAACAGATATTGAAGATGAATTCTTCATCATTCAATCGAAACTTGATTTGGCCTGATTCCATGTCCACTAGTCCTAGCCAGTGGCTTGGAAAGGTCTTCCCAAGATGATTGGGATTTTAAAGTCGACCTCACAATCAAGGATCACAAAGTCTGCAGGGAATACAAATTCCTCAACTTTGAAAAGCACATTATACAATATCTTTACAGGCTTCTTCACCGCCCTGTCATTCATTAACAACCGCATATTTTTAGGTGTAGGGGCTCCCAAGCCTAACTTTCTAAAAACTACAAGGGGCATCAGATTATGTTGGCTCCTAGATCACATAATGCCCTTTCGAACTCAACATCTCCAATTGTGCAGGGTATGGTGAATGCACCAGGATCTTCTCGCATCAGCACTAAGGACCTGTGGATATTACATTGCAATGTTATAGCTCTTAAGAGAGCTCTTGACTCACAACCCATTTTTTTGTAACCAAGTCCTTCATGAACTTTGCATACTCGGGCATCTTCTCCAATGCTTCAATGAGAGGAATCTTGATAAATAGTTGCTTCAACATGGAGATGAAGTGTTAGAATTTACCTTCCTCCTCCTTCTTTTTGAGTCTTTGAGGGAAGAGAGAAGGAGGCCTAGGAATGGGTTTCAATCTCTATGCAATTGGTGTTGTGTCACTCTCCCCATCATTAGCACGAACATCTCCAATTTATGCATCTCGAGTTTCCACATCTCTAGTTTCCCCTATCTCCTCACGAATATCATCATCATCGACTGGCATTAGAAGGTCAGTGGTCTATTTTCCACCATGAGTAGTCACGACCATACACTGCCCTTATTCTTAAGATTTTGAACTGTGTTGTTGGGAAATGTACCTTTTTGGTGATGGTTCAGTTTAGTAGAAATCTGATAGAACTGTTGCTCAAACTGCTTGATAGTGACAAAATAAGACTCGATTATTTATTAATGCTGGAGATGTCAGACTTCATCCCTCTCAGTATATTATCCTGAGCATCAACCTTCTTCAACAGGCGATCAAACATCTCCTCAACTCTAGAGCTACTCATACTGGAATCTCGGTTATGTGGTGGAACATATGGACCATTCATGTAACCATCTCTACGTCCCCAATCATCATCTCTGTCTTGGCCTCTATTCCTAGCACATTAGCCTCCTCTATTGCTGTCTCTGAAGGCACCATCCCTGTTATAGTTCCGACCTTGGAGCCAATAGTCTTGATTGGACCATTGGGCATTGGTCCAAAAACCCTCCATATGATTTTTCATAAAGAAAGTGTCCTCCTCATAGTAAGGCTCCTCGTACATGGGTATACATGGAGGCTGATGAGGTACTGCATTCACTCATTCCTGGTTCTACTTTACCAACAATGCCACATTAGTATTAATTCAACCAAGCTCTTGCATCACTTCATCATTTATCTTTGCTTGCACCGAACTAGTACTGACTAAGAACGAGCCTTTTATAGTTGCCTTATCTCTTATCCCCCATGCACGATTTTTCTTGACCACTCTTTCCATCCTCTTAGCAACCTCCTGAAATGGACGATCTATAAACGAGCCTCCGATAATAGTGTCTGCAACAGCTTGGCTATTTTCATCCAAGGCTCTATAAAAGATCTCCACCAGGGTTTCATAAATAATTTTGTGGTCAGGGACACTCCTCAAGCACTTAGTAAATCTCTCCCATGTGGTACTGAGTGAATCACCAGAAAATTGCTCGAAGTTGTTGTTTTGGACCTTCAACTTCAAATTCTTTGATATCAGGAAGAACCTCTCCAAAAGACCCTCTACAACTCTACCCAACTGGTGATTGAACTCTGTGAGAGCTCAGATAACCATAACGTTGTATTTCCTGTGAAATATAGTGGGAAAACATGGAGCATAATGACATCCATTGACAAATTCTGGTTTCCAATCATGCTCTTATAGATGAATACAACGTTGTGTAGATGGTAATGCAGATCCTCTAAAGGTAAGCCCGCAAATAGCTCGCGATTCTGCAGCATTTGAAACAACCCACTTAATACAATAACTTTGTATCATCTGGCAGTAGAGGTAGCACAATAGCTCCTGTGACATCCATCGCCATAGGGTCAAGACGATATTGGTTCCAAGTGTTAGTTATGGCTTGACGAACCTATCATGGTGGATTTAATGGAGGTGGATTATTGTTGTCATAGTTCTAATTCAGTGTTGCATTCACTGCGTCATTTGTAGCGTTGTTCGCATTATCCTAGGTCATTTCTCTTAGTGTCCTTTGGATCTCAGGGTCAAACGAAGTCAAGGAATTGTCTCGACTATGAGTGTTTTGCATACACTACACCTGCACACTAAAATAAAAACAAATAAAAATGAAAAATAAGGGAAATAAGGATTAATTTCCAAATTACTCGAATTAAACAAGTCTAGTCATATTCCCTAACACCGATGCCAAAATCTTGATGTCGCCCAAGCTAAACCTCATTTTTAGACGTAAAGCGGTCGTTATCAAGAAATATAACCTAACCAAGGTTAGGGTCAAAACTTTAGGATAATTCCAAGTAATTCGAGGTGATTAACCTACTTATCTCCCGAAAAGGGAAGTTTATAAGCTTTTCAGAGAAATAAACCTATACTAGTGCAAGATTTGTAAATTCAGTAGAAGAAGTAACTAGGGTATTGTGTTCCCCATGATTTCCTAACTCGGTATTACCAGATAATCACTACCTTTTCTAGTGTGTAGCATGCAGAACAATAAGTTAAGTTTACCAAACCCTTTGATCCAGATGTGAGGTAAATATCACTATGTGATTTGATCCATCTCCGCAGTGTGACATTACTAACCCTTACCTATTGTTCCAGTACAACCTCCCCTTGATCCAGTTTGGTTGATTAGACGAGAAAACATCAATCGAATCCTGTTAATTATTCTCTTTTCCTATTTATTACTACCTTGATCCGATCAATAACACTAGGTGAGTTCTAACATTGGCCACCCATTAAAAAACAATTAAAACAAAGAGAAATAATCAATACATGCATGCACACCTTCCAATTTAGAAATTGACCCTTGATTCCATGAGCCCTTCCTATGGGTCGTATTCAGACTTATGACCCATATAGGGATTCATCTGAGCCATTGTCTGAAATAATTCATCTCTGATCCTCAAGACATGAAACCACTCCACGACGCGTATCAACTTCTACCACTCATCTGTTCCGTCATGGACTAAACTTTTGAAAATAGGCCCTTTACTAGATCTTATCCATGAAACCACTGTACAATATGTGGACGTCTCCACGGTCCATAGAGTTCCTCGTACTCTCCTAAAATGCTACAAATCTACACACTTCATCCCAAAACAAAGACAACTCTGAAATCCTGCAAAATAAACATAAAAATACATCAAACCCACAAATATCGCTTTGAGAACACATAAAATCCTAAGTCTTAAGAATCAAAAGTGATATATTTCGACAACATATCACCTTGGCATGGCTGTCACTTGAAGAACCATTACTGATTTCCCAAGAGAATCACCTGGCCTCATCATCACATCACACTCAATAGAAGAAGAATACTAAAGAAGGACTATCAATTTAAATAAATAACTAAGTCTTTTTCAACAATAGTTTCCAATATATAAAAATTGGAAAATCAATAACAATCGACTATCTCTAGTCAATGTCTATGAAGCCTCTATCCAATTTAGAAGGTGCCAACACAAGTCCTGAGCTACCTCAAAAAAAATAATAATACTATTCAATAGAAGAAAGAGAAAGGCTCCTCCGACATAGAAAGAAGGGCTCACCAAGTCTGGAAACAAGGAACTGGACTTCAATGACGTGCTTGCTGAAGATTGCTATCACCTGTATCTGTATAATTAAATGATATAGGTGCAAATGGATGCTAGTATGTTCAATATACTATTATGTAAAATGGCTAGGGAAACAAGTCAGGCTCAAATAAAATTCACCAAATCGACTAAAAAAATCAACTCCACAACTCATAACTCAGCTTAGTAAAAGATGCAAAATTTTTGGACATTCAAACAATGCTCCTAAAGAGACTCTAGCTTGCAACTCAATCAAATGAGGTATGCATAATCAGAGAGTTTCTCTAACGGACAACCAACACATATGAGCTAGTGATGATACAACATTTGCACTGTCGTTGCCACAACCTCTAATAATGGCCAAGGTAAGGGATGATCAAACAAATCTAGATCCACAGTCAATATCCATCTTTATAGGACATAAGAGGGATAACTTTTATCCTACATTGGTAACATAGTTTATGGATTAGAGTTGTTATCCACTCATGCCCATATTGGTGATCAATACTCCTCCCAATGACTCAATATACTAACACCAATCAACTCAATCACAACTTTATATTAACTCCTATCAAACTTCATCCAATCACTCAACAAATTAACCAGTCAAGGTTATCACTCAGGCATACTATTAGGACTCATCAAATCATCCAAGACTCTAATCCAAACATTCATTTAGACTCCAATCAATCATATTCATCACATAAAGACATGTAAGATGCTCATTGTATAAGGACATGTAACATGTTCATCATGCTCTAGTCATGCTCAATTTACTCGATTCGGACATTCACAACCATAATCTCAATTCAGTCAATGCAACAAACATCGGATAAGATGGTGAAATTTAGGGTTCATACTGTTAAATATAAATTAATATTTCCAACTCATGTAACCAACATACAAATTATCAATTCGTTCATAAATACGTGTGAAGACTCAATATAAATGTAATCAACCCGAAGATTAGGACTATGAAACTTTACTACTCAATTCCTATACTTCAATTTGACTCATGTAGATGAAACAAACGTGTGGAAGAACTCAATTCAATGCTTTAGGAAGCCTTATATAATTGGAAGAACTTACAATATTCTCTTGAAATTCTAGTTTTTTTCCACTTAAAACCTTGCTCTAAGTCTGAGAATGTGTATTATCGTAAAAAGGTTAAATAGTTATGATTAGGGACTTAATTAGGTGTAAAACCATCAAGTTTAAGCTTTGAAAAGATGAGAAAAGATCAAAATAATCCTTTTTAAAATGTTGCCTAGGTTGTCTATGGGTCAATCTACGACTCGTAGAAACTTCTACAATCTGTAGATACCCATTTACAAAAAAATGGACAAATTTTGGGGTCTTGGAATCCATTATACGATCTCAAACTATGATCCGTAGAAGCATCTACAATCTGTAGTTGGGTCCGTAAATTTTAGGACACAAAAATGGACTTATAAAAGTTATTCCAGGAGTTAACAGGATGGGTCGTAGTTCAATCCATGACCCATTAGTCAGGTTTGTAGTTTCACTCTGCTTTGGCAGTCCGTAGTAAAACAACCATAACGTTTTGCTCCAAACTCCAAATGAGGCAAAATTGGTGGCGTTGAAAATATAATTCAAATATCTTTAATTTGATAGGTCATGGACCATATAATTCTTTGTGTGCTGAAAGGTATGACCATTTAAAATTGACTCTTGTATAATCTAATGTGAAAAACTTAATAGATAGGAAAGTTTTGTACTCGACTAAGTACTAGAGGTCTCTTATGACCCTACTCCACTTCTAGTTCACTTCCTATATATAAGAATGAGGCTTAAAACATAGGTACATATAAAGCATCACTAGGTTCAAACTTATGTATTTATGACGAAAAAAATTTGGATCCTAAGAATAGAGTTGTGGGGTGTTACATGAATAATATCAATCAATTTTCCTCCACAATAGAAGCAACAATATCAATCAAATTTCTTCTGTAATAGGATCAACAATATCTATCAAACTTCCTCCACAATAGGATCAATAATAACAATTAAGTTTCGTCCACAATAGGTTCAACAAAATAAAGTTTCCTCCACAATAGGATCAACAATATCAATTAAGTTTCTCGATAATTGAATCATCATTATTAATCAAGTTTCTCAATAATTGAATCAACATTATCAATCAAGTTTCTCAATAATCAAATCAACATTGTCACACACAATCGGATTTTTATTTTATTACTCCATCGTAATTTATTAGGTCATTTTATGAATACTTTAACCCATTTTCGAATTCTCATTACTCCCCGACACACAAGAAATGAAATACAAGATTCATTATCCGCAACTAAGGATTAGAATTTCACTTGCCTTAAACAATAAATCAATCACCCTGAAATTTGAGCCTTTCACTTTCATCAGGCTTTTGGTTCAACGAAATCTATTCAAATATGGGATCAACATAAGATTGCAAGAACAATAACACAAATTTCATTAATTTTGAAAATTGGATTCAAAATTAGTCAAAATTCCTTCATAAATAGGTGAAAATTGAGAGTTTATACATAACTACAATACCCAAAGCATTTGAAATTCACAGGTGAAGACTATTTTTTAAACATAGTTGAATTCCTAAAGATGAAGTTCAAAACTGGAATTTAGAGGTTGAAATCGCGAAATAATCAATGAGTAATAAAGATTTGAAGTTAAAATCACTTACCCAATGAATTAATCCTAAGAAATCACTTTATAATCACCACCCATGAGTTTTAAAAGCTCCAAAATATCAAAAGGGGTTACATTTTGAAGTCAATCCTCAAAGGCTCAAATGCCGCTTAAGTGGCTAGAGAGTCACTTTTGCGACACTCACCCAAATAAGTGGGCACCGTTTAAGTGGCTCATCGCTTTAGCATCCTAACACCACTTAAGAGGAACCCACTCAAATGGTGGACATCAGTTAAGTGATAGGTGTTCGCTATAAGCGGTAGTCACTTAAGCAACCAAGGGGCTACAAAAGCGAAAATTGTAACCCAACACCAGCAAAAACAAAGCAATCAACACATATCTCAAAATTGATCTTGGGGATTCATTCGGAACCTTAGACAGATAAACCATTTATGCAATCCTATTAAACTCAATGTTTCAGACTCAATGGAGTCATCAGAAATCCAATCTGAGGTCTTCTTGATCAAACAACTGATCAGTCGCAACTAGAACAACTTTAAAGCTCTAAAAGTACCAAAATGCCCTTGAAACTCCCAAAAATTATACCGAAGTTCATTCTAGAGAAAAATCACACCATGATCCAAAGGAATCAATGAAAATCCAATATGAGTATTCGAACACCTAATACTAACCAAAGTTAAACCTTGATCCAATTTAACTCAAATTTTCAACTTAAGACCTTAAATCATTTTTACTATGATACAGAATATCATAAATATCTTATGTTACACTGCTTGAATATAATAATGGAAAAACATGAATGGTGAAAGTAACTCCAATAAACAGATGGGTGCCTAATTCATATATTTTAATCTTTAATTTTTTATGTCCATCAAGTAATCAAATAAACGAATAAGATTTGCACAGCATATATAAGAGGGAGTTAAGCTGCTCAAGCAGGAAGCAAGTCAACATGCCTGCTTGAGCAACTTGAGGGTATATTTATAATGTTTTAATGATTCTTCCATTTTAATTTGTTTGTCTTATTTTTAGTATTATATAAAATTACGTAAAAAATACTACTAATCATGATAATTGATAACTTAAAATAGTTTTAAAAACATATTACGTAAAAGTATAAAAAATACTATAAATCATGATAATTGACAACTTAATTGTTTTTTAAAACAAAGAGTTAAGCAGCTCAGGCGGGACATGATTACTTGAGTAGTTTGAGGGTATATCTATAATGTTTCAATGGTTCTTCCATTTTAATTTGTTTGTCTTATTTTTAGTATTTTATATATTTAAAAATTACGTGAAAAATACTACTAATCATGATAATTGACAACTTAGAAAAGTTTTAAGAACATGTATGTAAAAGTATATAAAACAATACTATAAATCATGATAAATTGACTACTTAAATTTTTTTAATAATACATAAAAATACAATTGATTATTGAAATTAATTTATCAACGTTACATAAAATAGGACAAAAGAAATAACATGTATAGTTTAATTAGAAAAGTACGTAGAAAGTACCATAAATCTAGATAATTAACAATAGTAATATGTCTATATACGAAAATTAAATTAAAAATACTATAAATCACAAGAATTAACAACTTTAAATATTTAAAGGCATACAAAAAGTTCAATTAACACTCGAATTAGTATCGCATAAATAAATATGGATGAATAACATATATTATTTAAAAATAACGTAAACGTAATATAGATAACAATAATTAAAAAATTAAAAGACATAAAAGATTTTGACTTTTGAAATTTTATCAGTGCCACATAAATTATCAGTGCTACATAAATTGACACAAGAGGAGTGACATATGTTATTTAAAAGTTACGTAAAAAAGCATTATAATCACAATAATTAATAATTTAAAATATTTAAAAATCATATTAAAATTTAATTGACTTTCTAAATTCTATCTATAACACATAAATTGAGACACAAAATTAACAGATATTTCTATTATATTATACTAGGAAATTTGTCCACGCTTCGCGCGGTCATATTCATTGAACTTGAGACTAATCCTTTCCATATTTGAGATTTTTGTAAATATTAGAAACGTTGCAAATTACAAATATTATAAATAGATTCTGACAAAAATTAGAAATTAAAATGATTGAGAATATTCTAATAATTAGATTTTTTATTTGCATAGTCACATATTCGGGTACTTCTAATGAATGATATAAAAACATATTATTTTTTGATGAATTCTTCTTTTTAACTTCTATATGTTCTCTATAATGAAAAATGACGTACGGTAAAGACGGTTATCTAAAAAAAATTATATAATTGCATGAAATTAAAAATAAACAATATAGAGTCTATTGACAGTAAAAATAAATGATAATCATAGACATATATAGGAATATACAATATATAGTCTATTAATGGTAAAAGATACTTTTAAGTTTTAACATATGCAATCTCCAATATTCCTCCTCTAATTTGATCTTTAGCAAAATTTTCATGCTTCTGTAAAATAAAAAATAGTATGAAAATCACTTTCATTTTTTCATGATTAGTTTCTCTTATGGTTCTTATAAATAATCAGAAGAACCGAAGAGAAAAAAAATGTGAATGGAAAAGAAAAAGAAAATATGTGCACAACACACAGGATACTTCTTTATAAAATGCAAACTAATACCCATGAATAGACGTCTGTTAAAATAAATGACATAAATAATAATTAGGTTAAATAAAGAGAAACAAACTTTATATTGATTTCTAGGAGCAAATTTTTTACAACAATTTACTAAGTAGACAACTACAACGTTTCAAATTTCGAGACAAAACTATTTAGAATACATATATCTATTTTTATTTACTAATTGATTATTAATACAATTAAATTATTAATACAATTAAATTAAATATAGGGTAAAGGTTAAAATTGTGAATTAAATAAAATAGTCTGCATGTTTACTACCACATCATCAGGTTGAGGATCCTCCTATATATATATATATATACAAAATATAAATTACGATATAATGCTAATCAATATATATATATATATATATATATATATAAAATCATACACGATAATCAAATTCAAAGGACAAAGAAATTATAAGAGTAATATAACACTCAATTATGTAACTAACTTTCTACCCTAATTTGTGCCCTCAATTAGACTCCTATTCCTACAATTAGTTTGATCCCCTAAATTATCACCATATGAAACTTATCAAACTCAAAGGACAAAGAAACTACAAGAGTAATATAACACTCAATTATGTAACTAACTTTCTATCCTAATTTGTGTCCACAATTAGATTCCTATTTCTACAATTAGAAATAAATACCGAAAATGACTTAGATATAATAAATGAGAGAATAAAAAATTCTAAAAGATTAAGAAGATTATCATATGATATGTCATCAGAATCATCTAGAAAAATGGCATACGATATACCTGAAACTTCACAAATACAATCGTTTACATTAAGAGAAAATCAAATACATTATTATATCATAGGAATACTTAATCCTAAATCATCACCATATGAAACTTAGCCAATAAAAAAAAAATTAACCATAAAAAAGCCTTTATATAGGATAATTGAATATCCCAGACAACTCAACCTTCTGAAACCTTATTTACTTGATACATAATTGACATAAATAAAAATTTGAATAAACCATAATAAGTCCAAGTTTATGCCTGTTGTATCAAGAAACCACAATATAACATCATGATAAACTTACATACTATTGAGCAAGTGAAGAAGGAAAGTGAAAAGTGACATTTGCCATTTTTTTGGTGTTAATTGATACATATTTCAAAAAATAGACTAAAATATAAAATTTTAAAAGAGACAAAAATAAAAGATGGTTTAATCAAAAAAAAAAATAAAGATAATGAAAACAATGAAACTTGATACCTTAGGAAGAATGGATGAAGTAAATGAGTGAAAACAGAGACATCAAGTAAGAAAAACATATGGATTGAAGGTTCTCATTGTTTAGTTTCATATGCGGGTGGACCTTTTTTCTTCATCTTTATCATGCCTTGTTTTGAAGGAGAAAACTCTTTATCTGCATTGAGATACCGTACATAAGAATATTGCCGAAGCAGGGAAGAAGACAATGTTTGCAGCCCTATATCGTGGAAGGGAAGGAGGCAACGTTTGCAGTCCTATATTGCGGAAGGGAAGGAGGCGACCTTACGATATTTATTGTTTTCTGAAGTGTTGGTTGAGTTATGGGAACATTTATATTTTTATTTAAAATTTAAAACAAAAACTGATAAAAAGATAAATATAAATGTTGCCTTTAAGACATGCCACATCATCAGGCTCAAATCCTCTTTTATATTATATTATATTATATTATATTATATTATATTATATTATATTATATTATATTATATTATATTATATTATA
>JBCEWC010007900.1:0-20741 GCA_038996855.1 Solanum aculeatissimum | reverse complement strand
TAAACTCTTAATATTTTGCAAGTATTACGTAAGCCTAGAATTTACAGTAGTGACATCCTCTCACGAGGGTTGCCACATTAACTCCCCCTAATGAGAACATCAATCCAAAGACATGAATATTCACATCCCAATATTGTGTGTCATCTTCTTGAAAGATGCAGTTTGTAGAGATTTGGTGAACAAATCAGCCACATTGTCACTCGAATGAATTTGTTGCACATTAGAAAAGTTTTGGTGAAATGTGCTTCGTTCTATCTCTTTTTATGAATCCTCCATTTAGGATCAAAGATATTTGCAAATTCCTCACTTCAACTTTTTTAAGCAAACAATCTATTACCTTTTGAAAACTCTTCAAGAGTTTCAATTCAATTTATCGACTTGCATACAAATATGAAAGATTCTTTATTAATTTTAATCAATAGGAGGATTATAATTAAGTTTTTGAAAAACTTGTATATTCTTTGTTCTTTTTAAATCCTTCAAATCGTTTCATATCAATTTTGTTTAGTAACAATATTCAATATTAAATGCATGATGTTTTCTAGTGTCTAGATTGCAAGTCAAATAAGTTCTACGCTTTACAAGATGCACCATTCCACTTGATAATTAGAGCATGCTTTAA
Source organism: Solanum aculeatissimum (assembly GCA_038996855.1). Classification (NCBI taxonomy): domain Eukaryota; kingdom Viridiplantae; phylum Streptophyta; class Magnoliopsida; order Solanales; family Solanaceae; genus Solanum; species Solanum aculeatissimum. The sequence continues at coordinate 20,119 of JBCEWC010007900.1, read as the reverse complement.
TATACCAGAGAATTTAGATCCTCATAATCTTTTACAATATTGTGTTATACTGTATCAAAGATGTCATTGACAATTTTTTTTTTGTTGATTGGCAATGCGACATAACTTGTTGAAATCTCATCACTTCATTATTTTTAGATAGCTTCCCTTCTCATGAGGTTACATGAAGTGTTATGTCATAAGCTCTTCAAGAGCACATTGCCTCTTAATTATGATCATTTTGATAATTTTCTCCTTTTCTTTTTTCAAAAATTATTTTATTTGGGATCAATTATATATTTCATGCATGTCGTAAACTGTGTCCTTTAGGGATATTTAGTAAGAGTATTTCAACTCTTAGTTCTTATTATCTCCCCCATATGTTAGATAAACTAACATATACTCCGATCTACCTGGGAGAATCCATATTTTATGCATCATGGTATATTTGTTAATTATATACCGCATATATATCAAAATTATTAAACTGAAATTACATGGTCTAATACTATAAATCCAATGAAGGGAGAAATTGATCATAATGTATTGGTCTGATACATATCTTTATATGTAATTTATCATATTTAAGACAATCTCTTTGCTCTCATAAGTAATGATTGATCATTTATTTGAGGCATTTAATGTCAATCAATTTGGATATTTATCAATATGAATTATCATGATTACGTATTCTGAAAGTTATGCTCTTAACTCAATTATCTTGCACAAAAAATTTTGCAAATGTCAAACTTCAGGTTGACAATATATGCACATGTGATTATCTTATAGATGTATCTATTTCACATATCACATGACCGTGAACGAGCCCATATTCGCCCTTTATACTTTCAAAATTTAGGGGATTCGATCTCAACATTAGTTTATCCAATCAACTTATCATAGAACAAACAATCTTGAAGAATCTTTTATTTCTTCAATATATGTCTAATAATTAAACTTCAAGTTTTTACCATGACATATGTCTTTTGTTCAATTACATGAGCAATGTATTCAAGTTTATCATGACATGTGTCTTTTGCTCTATTACATAAGCAGATTTATTACTCAGGGAGTACTTTTCATATTTATTTCTTCTCAATTATTTCATCTTTCTTCTGGAGATGAGTCGTGATGATATCAAGATAAAGTGCACATTCATTCATATTGAGAAGTTTTATTGAATATTATAACATTCACATCATGGAATGGATCTATATCTATAACACTTATAAAAAAATTCTCATTCTTCAAGAATCAAAGATAATCATTTTAGCATATCAATTTATGGTAGCTTAGTACCTCATTCCATGTTAACGTGCATTATTCAATCACTTGTCTTTTTTCAAACATTATGCACTGCTACCACATTCACTTCAGAGAATGGAGCATTTTAATGGAACTCATTTTATGACTTTTCATCAAAAACATATTATTTTACTTTAGTCATCATTCTATCATTAATATGGTGCATTGGGAGTTGAACCCAACATCTTACTCAAATAAAGATATCTTAGATCATAAATCAATGAGGGTTGAACTCAAATTTTATTATCATGGTGCATCGGGACTTTAACCCGATGTCTTAATCTTTTTGAAGCGATAGAACTTGAATCTATTCATTCTTTCATAGCCATAGAACCATCACCAATCAAGTGATTTATTTTTCTTTTAGGTTGTGCGAAGTAATCTATTACATCAAATTGTATGATATTAACATGATTTTCAGAGATAAAATTTACTTCAAATTTTTTTTCTTTCTTCTTTAGTGATGCTTGCTTAACCAAGTATTTGGGAGTACGACAATCACGTGAATGGTGACCTTTTACATCACATCGATAACACCCCTCTTGGTGGTGACTTTTCTTTGGTGAATAATTAACACCAGGAAAAGAATTTTGTTCTTGGCCATTATCAGGACCACGTTCAGATCCACGACCTTTTTTACATCTAGCATGGTAGACATACACTTCATTCACTTCAGAAAGTGGTGTAGATCTAGTAGGCTGATTCTCATGATATTTTATTGCCAAATTATTTTTTTGTTCGATCACAAAAATATGAGAAATCAGTTCATAATACTTCTTTTCTCCATATTGATATTGTAGTTACATGTTAGAAGCATGAAAGGTGTAGAACGTCTTTTTCATTATATCAATATACAATTATTTTTCTACACAGTTTCAATTAAGAAGTGATTCTGAACATAACAAAATCATACCCATGAATAGACTTAAAAGTCTTCTAACCTCAGATGCATCCAATCGTATCATGATTTTTGATGTATGACCATCTTCATGCAGTCATATCTTTCATTTAGGTTTTTCCACTAAACAAGTGGATCTTTGACTGTGAAATATTCATTTTTTGAAATTTAATCAAGATGATGATGCAAGAATATCATAACTTTACCACAATCTTGTTTTGATGCTTTATTTTCATTCTTAATGGTGTCTCCAAGCCACAAAGCATCCAACACCCATGAAGGGTAGTTCTTCCCCAAACTATGAAGGGCAACAAACTCAAGTTTCGTAAGGTTAGTCATATCAATTAAGAGAAAATAAATAAATAATACCTTAGCCTTGAAACTTAACTTTCAATCTTAAAGATCGTACAATCTTAGCCTTGAAACTTATTTTTCACTCTTTAAGATGGTAGAGTCTCGTGCTGATAACATGTTATGAAATTATAAAGTATGAAGAAGAAAAAGTAGAGAGAAAATTTCTTATTTCTCTTGAATAATATTCAGTTGTATTTTACAATAAAGGAAATCCTTATATTTATAGGAAAAAAAGTGACTTAGTATTCAAATAGGATTCCTAACTATTAAAGGAATCTACAAAATAGACATTCTTTACAAGTTAAATATGTTTATAACACAATCTACTTTATAAACCTTAAATATTATAATTTCTTACCCTTATTAAGAGCTTGTTTGGATTGACTTTTCATTTTTAACTTATAAGTCAAAAGTTATAAGTTAGTATTAGTTAGAAATTCTAATTTATGACTTTTAGCTTAAGTTTAACATTTTAGCTTGTAATCAACTACTTATGAGTACTTTTTAAATTTAATAAATACTCCAAAAGTTCTTAAAAGCTATTTTAGCTTAAAAGTCCGTAAGATAAAATTAATCCAAAAGGATTCTAAATAAGGACTTTAATTAATTTAAAAGTCTTAAATAATATTAAGAAGTTCAAACTTCAAAGTGGTCTAAAAGTTCAAAATTGTGTAGTATTTGTGTAGAAATTCAAATTGCTCTAAGACTTGTCACCTTATGTGATATTTTCATAGGATTGTTGCAACTAAAAAAAATCATAATTTATTTTAAAGTCTTAAATGCCAATAATTTTAATATATTTCCAATAAAAAAATATTTAAGATACTTAAATATCTCTAATTTTTATTAATTTAAAATTCTTAAATATTAAAATAATAAATATGTTTTTTAAAAAAAATTAGTCTCCGTTAAAATAGACATAATATTAACAAACAATTCAGATTACTCCATTGTCCTACAAAAACTTTAGACAACAAAATTGTACTTCATTCCACATAGAAACTGATCCTATATCAATGGGAGAAGTAACATGAAACAATTTATATCTCTAAAATAATTTAAACATAGTATTCTTGTCGAATTCGTAACAAGCCCAAATTCATCCTACCTATCCTGAGTAGAGATCCAGAGAAAATTAAGAAAAATGATGCAAAACAATCACTGGGATAAAAATCATGAGAGGCACCTACGACCCGTAGAGTAATCTACGACCATAGATGACGTCTCGTAGGCCACCCCTATGACTTAGATTAAATTTTTTTCAAGTCTGAGGACCCAGGGTACGAGATGGTCTACGATCCATATTGGGTTCCACAACCCATAGATTTGATTTCGTGAATTGAGATCTCAAAATTAACCTTTCTTGATATATGAGTTATGAGTGCAACAAGAGACCCGTATAAATTGATATGGCCCATAAAGCAGGTTTCATAGGTTGAAGCCTTAAAAATTTAGATTTTTGAAACCTTGATCCACAAGTGATCAAACAACCCATACAATATTTTACGACCCATAGAAAGGGGTTTCGTAAGTAAAAGTACAATTTCTAGTAACCCAACTTTTGGGCACCCTCACATATGAGAGGCTATATATGGCCCATAAGTGGATCTACGACCCATATAAGGGGTTTCATGGATCCACTCAACAATTTTTAAGAAGGATATTTTTATCCTTTGCTATTCTTTTTAATTGAAACCTTCAATGTTATGGACTTAATTTAAGTCCTATATCACAATCTTAAGCGTATTATTTCATCAAATATACTTAGACCATTTTTTAGAGCATCAGAGAAGGAGAAGAGTGAGAGTTTAAAGTTCAAATGCGATGATCGACAGAGGGTTGATGGTTCTTCCAATTTTCAGGTATGTAAGGCTTCCTAAAGCATAGGACTTTATCCGTCCATGCGTCCTTTCAATGTTGAGTTAAGTTCAGTAAAAACTATTGAGTATTGAAGAACCCTATGATTATAATATTTGAGTTATTTGTAATTATTCTGAGTATTCATGTATATTTATGAATGAGTCAGTGAATTAATTTGTAGTTACATAAGATTGAGGTATAAAATTTACTTTTTTTTACTATGAGACCTGAATTGTATCATTTTATATGACTATTGTTGCTTTGATCATATGTAGTCCATGATTGGGATTGTATAAGTTGAGTAAATTGACTATAATTGAGTATGAGGAGCATGTTGCATTTCAATTGCATGTCCATAGAGAATATTACTTGTATTATATGATAGACCTAGTTGAGTGGAATCAAATGACTATCTGAGTTTGAGTCAAAATTTCATGCACAACTGATTTCTTTGATTGGCTGAGTTCATGAGTACTGAGTAGAGATTAGATGAGGTGAATTAAATGAGGTGAGTTTTAGTTGGGTTTCCTAAGTACATTTTAGTATTGGAAAGAGTATTGAGCATCGAGTTGGGCTAGAGAACAATGCCCCAAAACTATGTTGCCAGCGTAGGATAATCGTGCAGTTATCTTTGGTGGACCATGTTACAAAAGATGGGCATTCTCTTTGGATTCGATCGAGAGAGAGGTAGACATCCTTTACCTTGACAAGTTTAGGATGGGCGCAACAATGACGTTGACATCATTGTGCATCACAAAACTCGTAGCAGTGGGAGTTATATCAGTTAGAGAATCTTCCAAGGAACCCTTGATTGAACATGTCATATTCTGAATTGAGTTGCATAGTGCTAAATTTATTTTTCAAGAATGACTTTAAACTTTAAATTTTCATTTTCTATTGAGTGGAGTTATGAGTTGATGAGTCGAGTTGATTGATTTGAGTCTAAGCTTTATTTATTTCCTTGAGCCATATTACCTACCAACATATTCCACGTACTGGCGTTCGATTGAGTCTGCATTATTAATGATGCAAATACAAGTGATACAGGACTTCAACAAGCACATTATTGAGGTTTAGTCCTTGCATCCATAGTCGGTGAGCCCTCCTTGCTATTAAAATAAGTCTTTTTTTCATCTCCTGTTGGTTATTTTTATTTCTTTTGAGTTTGGTAGTCATGGCCTATCATGGTACCATCTAGACGATGTTGGAGGTAGAGGCTTCATAGATATTGAGTAAAAGATGGTTAAGTATTTTTTATTTTTCCAAACTTGGTCATTAGAGATTATTTCATTAGAGCTTTATCACTTTATTGATGTCTTTCATTTGAGTATTTTTGTTCTGCTATCGAGTAAGATATGATGATTAGGCCAGGTGGTTCTCTTTGAGAATCAATAATGGTTCTTCAAGTGTCAGCCCCACCAAGGATACTCTCCCGGGTCGTGACAAATTTAATATTAAAGAACAGAGTTCAAGAGTCCTAGGGAGTCTATGAAGCCATGTCTAGTAGAGTCTTGTTTATGGGTGTATTATGCACCACACTTTATAAGGATCAGGCTATAGAACATTAGGAATGGTTACACTTCTATTGTACTCTAAGTTTGTGCGATAGAGTTTATAACTATAAAAGATCCTTTCTAATTCGTGTGTTACACATTTGGAGATCATGCCTCCTAACCATACCACACTTTACAGAGGTGCTATAATGAGTAACACTGAGAATCCCCCTTCTATGGTGCCTGCTCAGATGGAGACGAGGTGTCAAGATCGACTAACTAGAGCTACTAGCGTTCCACAGGCACCTACTGCTCTATATTCCCCTACTACAGAGGCCAATTTCAGAGGAGCTATCACCATGCTCAACCAGCTGGTAGGTGCTCAGGGTGGGAATAAAAGTTCACAAGCTCCTAGTTTCAGTTCTCAAGAGCCTACTATTGCAACGAGGCTTAGGGATTTTCTGAGGATGAACCCACTAATCATCAAAAGGATTAAGGTTGATGAGGACCCCTAGAATTTTATTGATTAGATGTGGAAGGTGTTAAGGGCTATGCATGCGACTAAAATTGTGGGTCAAGGCAAGGATGTTGATCCAACTGGGTGGAGTGAATTTAAGAGTGCTTTTCTTGATTGTTTTTTTCCTTATGATTTGAGGGAATCCAATATTAAGGAGTTTGTGAATCTGAAGCAGGAAGGGTTGACTGTCAAAGAGTATAACCTTAAGTTTATCTAGTTGTCTAAGTATGCTCCAGAGATGGTTCAGGACATGAGGGCCAGAATAAGGAAGTTTGTATCCGGCTTAGGTAAACATATGAAAAAAGAGTGCAAGGAAACATTACTGATCCCATGAATGGATATCTCTAGGGTAATAGTCTATGCACAACAACTTGAGGAAAATAAAAAGAGAGATAGAAAGGGGAATTCGAGTAATAAGGAAAAGTCAGGAGGGCCTGAGCTAAATCAGCCTAAGTAGAGTAAGGGATATAAGTCTTACTTCCAGAAAAGACCTTCAAGTTATGCACCATCTTAAGCTAGTGCACCAACTTCAAATAACTGGCATGATCAAAAGTCCAAAGGTCAGTAGAACTTTAGAGCATAGGGTTCTCAAGCTAGTGTGGCGCTTGGCTTGAAAGGGAAGCCACCAAGTGGGAAGTGTGGAAGGATGTATCTCAGAGAGTGCAAAGAGAGAGGGAATGGTTACTACAAGTACGATCAGACCGGTCATTTCCACAGAGAGTATCCATTGTGGAACAATAAGGCTCATTCTTCTACGAATGTACCACCAGCCAAAGCTAATCAGAGAGGTACTACATAGGGGATAGATGGTGGGACAAACTATCTATATGCTATGGGAAACCAATAGGACCAGAAAGTTGCACCAGATGTTATGAAAAGTATGCTTCGAGTCTTTACCCTTGATTGTTAAGCTTTGTTTGATCTAGGTGCAACTTGTTCCTTTTTGATGCCATATGTGGCTAGTAAAGTTGAGATTCTTCCTGAGTGCTTACTTGAGCCATTTTCTAAGTCTACTCCTATTGGTGAGCCTATTCTACCAAAAAGTGTTTATAGAGATTGTGTGGTTTCCATCTACCATAGGGATAATCTCGCAGATTTAATTATGTTCGATATGGTTGATTTCTATGTGATTTTTTGTCTGGATTGGCTTTACACTTACTATGCCACAGTCAATTGTAGAACTCGAACTGTCAAATTCTAGTTTTCCAATGAACCTATCTTAGAGTGGAATGGAGATTCTATTGCACCTAAGGGTAAGTTTGCTTCCTACTTTAAGGCCAAAAGTCTAATTTCTAAGGGATGTATCTATCACCTCGTGTGAGTTAAGTCTGATGATATTGAACCTCCTACTCTTGAGTCCTTCCCAATTGTGAGTGATTTTCCTAAAGCATTTCTTGAGGATCATGCTAGGAGTCCCTCTTGATATGAAGATCGACTTTGGAATTGATGTTCTTCTCGACACCTAACCTATATCCATTCAACCGTATAGAATGACTCCTACTGAGCTGAAAGAGATGAAAGAGCAGCTGCGAGATTTGTTAAAGAAGGTATTTATTAGGCTGAGTATTTCACCATGGGGTGTTTCGATCTTATTTGTGAGAAAGAAAGATGGTTCCCTCATGATTTGTATTAACTATCATTATATTTCCACTATTTCTCATAGATAGACATCAGATCAGGCTATCACTAGTTGAAAGTGAGAGAATATGACATCCCAAAAATGACTTTTCGAACCTGATATGGTCACTTTGAGGTTCTGGTAATGTCCTTTGGACTGACCATTGCTCTTGTAGCCTTCATGGAGTTAATAAACTGAGTATTCAGACAACACCTTGACATATTCGTAATTATACTTATTGATGACATATTGGTGTATTTCAAAGATCAGGAGGAACATACTAATCACCTTAGGATTGCTTTGCAAACGCTTAAGGATAATAAGTTATATGCAAAATTTTCAAAGTGTGAATTTTGGCTCAAATCTATGACATTTCTAGGCCATTAAGTTTTAGGTGATGGCATAGGAATGGACATACAAAAGATTGAGGTGATTAAGAACTGACAGACATAAGAAGTGTTTTAGGTTGTGTTGGTTACTATCGAAGATTTTTGATGAATTCTATTCCATATTAACACATTAACTAAACTAACTCAGAACAAGGTCAATTTTCAATGGTCCAAGGAGTGTGAGAGAAGTTTTTAAAAATTAAAAACCAGTTGACTACGGCCCAGTGTTAACCTTGCCTAAAGGAACTGATAGATTTTTCATTTATTGTGATGCTTTGAGAGTAGGATTATGATGCATATTGATGCAGAAGGGTCAAGTTGTTGCTTACACTTCTAGGCAACTCAAGGTGCATAAGAAGAACTATCCCATAATGAATTGGAATTGAAGGATATAGTGTTTTCTCTCAAGCTATGGAACCACTACTCATATGGAGCACATGACAACGTATTCAAAAACCATAAGAGCCTACAATATGTCTTTACTCACAAAGAGCTATATTTGAGGCAGAGGAGATGTTTTTGAATTACTCAAAGACTATGACATGAGCATCCTTTACCACCGAGGTAAAACTAATGTGCTTGTTGATGCTCTTAGCAGGTTGTTTATAGGGAACACTTCTCATGTGAATGAGGAGAAGAATGAGTTAGCTAAAAAGGTTCATAGGTTCGCACCATTGGGAGTTCAACTAGATGAATTTGCTGAAGGTGGAGTTCTTGTGCATAATGGGAACGCATCATCTCTCGCAGATATGCATAAGAAGAAAGTGATGACTTTTTCCAAAAGGGGATATGGAGTATTAAGATAGCAAAAAAAATTATGCATTCTAGATATTGATGGTGGCTTGTGTAGTTGACTTCAGAGATAATTGGGATGATCATTTTCCCCTAATTGAGTTCACCTATAATAACAACTTTCATTCGAGTATCAAAATGGCTCCTTATGAGCCCCTCTATGGGAGGAGATGTAGATCACTAATTGGTTAGTTTGAGGTGGGTGAGGCAGAATTGGTTGGACTAGATTTGGTTCACCAAGCCATGGAGAAGGTGAAAATCATACGAGAAATATTGAAGACTACACAGAGTTGACATAAATCCTACACTGATGTTAAGAGGAAGGATTTAGAGTTTGAGGTCAATAATTGGGTATATCTGAAGGTTTCACCTATGAAGGGTGTAATATGATTTAGGAAGAAACAAAAATTGAGCCCGAGGTACATTGGTCCTTACCATATTGTGAAAAGAGTGGGCAATGTGGCTTATGATTTAGAGATACCACATGAGTTAACGACCATCCGTCTGGTCTTTCACATTTCCATGCTAAACAAATGTTTGGGAGATCCATAGTAGGTTATGCCTATTGAGAGTATTGGAGTAACATATAACATGATCCATGAGGATATTCTTGTTGAAATCCTTTATCGATAAGTGTCTTGTTGAAATCCTTTATCGATAAGTTTGAAAGTGGAGAACCAAAGAGATTGCATCAGTTAAAGTGTTATTGAAAAATTAGTTTGTAGAAGAAGCTACGTAGGAGGCTGAGAAGGATATGAAACCAAAATATCTGTAGTTAAGCCCACCTACAGACGATGAGAGAGTAGATGATAATAATTCTTTCCTCTTCCTTTGAATTTTGTTCTATTCTGAGTCTGACTAACGATAGGGTCTTAGAATCCGAGTAATGATTGAGTTGATTGTTGACTGCTTATTTGCTTTATTTACTTGATAGATTGATTGCATGAGTGAGTTCTGAGTTGTATGAGTGTTGGAGTACATGATAGAATTCATACCTTGACTAAGATCCTAAACGTTTTTTCTTCATTCAAGGACAAATGATCCTAAGAGGGAGATGATGTAACAACCCTAAATTCATCCTACTTATCCTGAGTAGAGACCCAGAGGAAACTGAGAAAAATGATGCAAAAAATCACTGGGAGAAAAACCATGAGGGATACCTATGGCTCGTAAATGAGGTCTTATAGGTTACCCCTGAGACTTAAGAAATTTTCCCAAGTCTCATGACCCAAGGTACGAGATGGTCTACGAACCGCATGGGATTTCATGACCCATAGATTTGGTTTTGTGAATTCAGATCTCAAAATCAACCTTTTTGGATATATGAGTTACAAGTGCAATAGATGGCCCGTATAAATTGATATGGCTTGTAAAGTAGATTTCATAGGTTGAAGCCTAAAAAATATAGATTTTTGAAACCTTGAGTCATGAGTGATTAGGTGACCCATATAATATTTTATGGCCCATAGAAAGAGTTTTGTATGTCAAGGTTCATCTTTCAATAACCCAACTTTTGGTCACCGTCACTTAGATAATTCTTGAGAGCATATGAGAAGGAGAAGAGCAAGGGTTTCAAGTTCAAATATGAGGATCGATAGAGGGTTGATTGTTCTTTAAATTTTCAGGTATGTAAGGCTTCCTAAATTATAGGACTGTATCCATCCACACACCCTTTCGTTGTTCACTCGAGTTCGGTAAAAACATAACTATTGAGTATTGAAGAACCCTATGACTATAATCTTTATGTTATTTGTAATTATTCTAAGTATTCATGCATATTTATGAATGAGTCAGTGAATTAATTGCTAGTTACATAAGATTAAAGTATAAAATTTGCATTCTTTGTTATGAGTCCTGAATTACATCATTCTATATGACTATTGGTGCTTTGAGCATATGGAGTCCATGACTAGGATTGTCTGAGTTGAGTAAATTGAGTATAATTGAATATGAGTAGCATGTTGCATTTTAATTATATGTCCATCAAGTATCTTACTTTTATGATATGATGGGCCTGATTGAGTGGAGTCTAAATGACAGTCTATGTTTGAGTCAAAATTGCATACACGGTTGATTTCTTTGATTGGTTGAGTTGATTAGTCCTGAGTAGAGATGATATTGGGTGAATTTAATGTGGCGAGTTTAAGTTTAGTTTCCTGAGTACGTTTTAATGTTGGTAGAAGTATTGAGCACCAAGTAAGACTAAAGGACAATGCCCCAAAACTATGTTGCAAACGTAGGATAGTCGTGTAATTACTTTAGTGGCTTATACCCCAAAAGATGGACATTCTCTTTGGATCTGAGAGAGAGAGAGGTTAACATTCTTTACCTTGGAAAATTTAGGACGGGCGTGACAAGGACGTTGGCATCATTGTGCATCACCAAACTCATAGTGGTGGGAGTTTGTCGGTTAGAGTAACTTCTAAGAAACCCTTGATTGAACATGTCATATTTTAAATTGAGATGCATAGAGCTAAATATTTTTTTCAAGCATGTCTTTAAACTTTAAACTTGCATTATCTATTGAGTGGAGTTATGAATTGATGAGTCAAGTTCCAAGTCGAGTTGATTGATTTGAGTCTAAGCCTTATTTATTTCCTTGAGTCATTTTACATATCAATATATTCCATGTATTGGCATCCATTTGGGTTTTCATTGTTAATGATGTAGATACAGGTGATAGAAGACTTCAATAGGTACGTCATTGAGGTTAGGTTCCTTTGCGTCCAGAGTTAGTGAGCCATCCTTGCTATTTGAAGGAGTCTTCTTTTCATATCCTGTTGGTTATTTTTATTTCCTTTGAGTTGGGTAGCCATGGTCTGTCATGGTACCATCTAGAAGCTTGAGGTAGAGACTTTATAGATATTGAGTAGATGATGATTGAGTTTTTTTTTATTTTCCAAACTTGGTCATTGGAGATAATTTCATAAGACCTTTATCACTTTATTAATGTCTTTCCTTTGAGTATTTTCTTCCGCTGTTGGGTAAGATTTGATGATAAGGCCAGGTCATTCTCTTGGAGAATCAATAATGATTCTTCAAGTGTCAGCCATGCCAAGAGTACCCTCCCGGGGTGTAACAGAATCATTAAAATAAGGTTTGAAGGTCAATCCATATTTAGTCAATCAAGTTAATATAATTAGACAATGTCTGAATATAACGATATTATTTCATAAGACTTATATTAGATTATTAGAAATATTATCACAAAAAGAAAAAGAAAGAAAATAGACACTCGATTACTAATAGTAAGAATAATGGCCCAAATTTGATATAATGCACAAGCATACCTTAGGACATTTTATTTTTCACTTTCAATTTTTCAACTATAATGAACTCACATAGTGGGGATCATGTCACAATTTTGGGACTAATTAACTCTTATATGATACTTTCCACTACGAATTCGAATTTAATTGAGTTTTAATATAAATATCAAACACTTATTGGAAAAAAGGAAAAATTGCACAATGTATCTATAATGTGAAGAATTTGAGTATCTCTCCATAACATAAATTGCATAAAATTTCATACTTTGATGTTAAGCAATAGAATTTAAGATGAACATATTCCAAGGAAACTAATGAAAAACAAAAGAAAAAAATTATCTTTTGACCTTTTACTTTTTGACCCTTTACTATAGGTTTTCGAGTTAAAATATATCGTACTTCAAGAATCACTTTAAATAAGAATTACACAATGTATTTTTAATGTGATAAATTTTAATACCATGTCCTAACATTAATTACATAAACTTTTATACAAATTTATATAAAAGATAAGTGCTCATACTTTAATGATTATGCAATAAGATTTATGGTGAACATATATTCTAAAGAAACTAAATGAAAAATAAAAGAAAATCCATCTTTTGATCCTTTATTATCAATTTTTTGATCCAGAACAAATTGTATGTTACACCTAATAAAATTATCAAAATACCCCTAGATGAGGGAACACTTGCGTAAAGCATCTTCCCAACTTTTTTTTGTGGCAAATATGAGGTCTGAAACACGATCGGTATGAAATAATGTATGGAAAAATGGTCTTGGTTTCTTTAAAAATCAACCAGATCAAAAGATAATTTTTTGGAGCAAAAATGCAATTTTAGAAGAGTGCGCGACAGGTCTACGTCACGGACTATTCATGAATTTTCTCTTAATGGTGATCTCAATATTTACTACTAGATTAAAAAATTAATCGAAAATCTTTTTATGAAAATTGTACTTTGAGGGAGCAAGTCGGCGTTTAGGGGCATTCTAGACTTTTTCCTACCCTTCCTAAACATAACCCACGACTAATATATGTCATTGTTTTTACTTAAAGGGTTCCTAAATCCATTCCTATGTCATTATTATGCCCTAACTTAGAGGAGACTTTTGAGTGAAGCAGAGGAGAGAAGTTAGGGTTTAAAGAGAATCTTGTAGTTCTTCCAAGCTATTATGAAATTCAAATATTTTAGGTATGTAAGACTAACACAATGTTGGATTATGTTCGTCCACATGCCCTTTCGTGTATATTGATTTCAGTTGAATTGCGTTTGAGTTATTGAATTTCTTGAATTTAATTCTTCAGTTAACTATTTTTCTTATTGAGTTCCTTGTACGTAAAAACATATTGATGATGTTCATGAGTTGAGTATTTCATTTCAATGTATGTTCATGTCTTCATTCACATGAACCCTAATTGATGATTATATTTAAATTTTTTTATGCATTTTTGAGTTGAGATTGATGGTCGTTTATATTGAACAAATATGATTTTGAACTATTTGAACATATTTTACTGAGCCTGCAGGAATATGCATTGTTTTAGCATAAATAATGATTTGAGAAAGAGTTTTGATGATATGTGAATAACCTTTCAGGCATATTTCAAAACAAAGCACATGTTGTTTTGAGAAAGGATTTTGATAAGTTTTGAAAGAGTTTGAAAGTATATTCCTTTTGTTTCAAAGAAATGATTTGATGATTGAGATGAATTTGAATGACATTTAAAGAGAATATTTTGGGAGTAGTATTGAGCACCCAGTTGGGTAAGTGTATGTGCATCTCAAATTCTATAACTATGTTGCTAGTGTAGGATAGTTGTGCAGTTAATTCTGGTGACTCTTGTCCCAAAAAGATGGATAATGATTGTGGATACAAGAGATAAAGTTGAGTGTCCTTACCTTGACAAGCAATGGACGAGCATGAAAATAACGTCACTTTCATTGTGCATCACCAACTATGGTGGTAGGAGTATTGTCGGTTAGAGAAACTCCCTAATTTTGCATAACTAATTTGATTGAGTTGCATGCTAAAGTTTCTTTTAGGTGCATTGTTTTGATATACAAATATTGCATGTTTTACTGAGTGGAGTATCCTGAGTTGCATTGATGTTTGAGTCGAGTCTCTTGAGTTGAGTTGAGTCCCTTGAATTGAACATCTATGATTGTTCCTTTACTTTTTTCTATTTTGCATACCAGTATATTCCATGTACTGACATCCATTTAGATTGTATCATTAATGATGCAGATACAGGTGATAGAGAACTTCAACAAGTGTATCATTGAGGTCTAACTTCTTACTTTAAAATTTTGTGAGCCCTCCTTGCTATCTAGATAAGCCTTTTCTTTATCATATTGAGTAGTTATAGTTAATTCATTTGAGGAAGCTCGGGACTTGTCTTGGCACCTTCTAGATTAGTATACATGCTCCATAGACATTGAGTAGAGGATGTTAATAGTTATTTCTTTCCAACTCTTGTTTATTAGAAATTTTGATTTATGTAAAGACCTAGTTATTTAGTGTACTTCATAGTCCTTTCTTTGAGTATTTTCTTCCACTGTTGAGTATAAGGTGATGATAAGGCCAAGTGGTTCGCTTGGGGACTAGCAATAGTCTCTGAGTTCTGTCCACACCAAGGGTACCCTCCCGGGGCGTGACAAACTTGACATCGAGTACAGAGTTCAAGTGTTCTAGGGAGTCTATGAAGTCGTGTCTAGTAGAGGATTCTTTATGGGTGTGTCATGAACCACACTTTATAAGTAGGAGGATATAAGACATTAGGAATTGTTAAACTTCTTTCTTATTCTGATTCATGCTATAGAGTTAAACTCTACAAAATCTCTCTTCTAATTGTGTGTTACACACTTGCAGACCATGCCTTCCAAACACATTATGAAACTAAGAAATGTCATCAACACAAAACATTCCTCGCCAGGGATGCCCTCACAGTCAGGGAAAAGGACGATGATTTAGACAGAGGAGCCTGAGCTTACTACTCAGCTTGCTGCACGTTCTTGATAGGTAGAAAAGAACAAGGAGAAAGAGAGGGAAGAACCTTGAAGCAAAAAGGTTAAGCCAATAGGACATGAGCATAGTAAACATAAGCAAGAAAATGGAGAAAGGACCCCTTTCTATAAAGACATTCGAGTTATGCACCACTACCAATGAGTGCACCCATATTTAATAGTAGATACAATTTGAGTCTAAGGAGAAATAAGCCCTTAGAGTTCCAAAACCCTTTATCCTAAGAAATTATGGCTCGAGGTCCTAAGGGAAATCCACCATGTAGAGAGTGTGACAAACTCCATTTGAGAAATTGTCAAAAGGGTACTGAGGGATGCTATAAGTGTGGACAAGTGGGTCACTTTTAGAGGGATTGTTCAAAGTGCGCCAACAAAGTTCAACCTACTACACCGACACCTTCAGTTAGAGAAAATTAGAGAGATTCTACTTCTGGCATGAGCAGGGCCACAAAGCAGTTGTACACCATGGGTAGTCGCCATGATTAGAAGAGCTCTCCAGATGTTATGACGAGTATAGTTTTAGTCTTTACTCTTGATTGTTATGTGTTGATAGATCTTGGAGCACCCCATTGGTTGTGTCTCCTTATGTAGCTAGTAGATTTGATAATACTCCCGAGTGTACTTTCTGTCATGACCTAAAATAGATTGTGAGTGACATCCACACCTAACCTCTTAAGTGGGCAAAAAAAAGATATAATTTCTAACCCATATAGTTGTTCAACTTATAAAATTCAACAATTTATTAAAATGTCAAACTTATAAGAAAGAAATAACAAAAACCCATTAAATCAACATAGCACTTCTCCAAAACCTGAAAGTCATCACATTAAGGAGTCTAATCTCAAAATACCAACTCTAAGATTAGAAACACTTAAATAGATAAATAAAATAGTTTATGTCTGAAAGCTAAGGAAATTATTCTATCACTGAGAGGATTCAGCACGAGCTAAGAGGATAGCTCACCGTAGAATCTGATGTACTGGAGAGCGGCTAGTGTTGAGGGTGAGTCGAAGTTGACGGAACATTTGCTAAACTTCAAAAATTAAAAGGAAGAAAAATAAAAGTAGGGATTGGTACGGGCAACATGTCCTAAGTAGATATCATAAGAAGACTCAAAATAAAAATCAATATGCATAAAATAATAACAGGAAATCAACTATGACACTTAACACGTGAAAACAACAAGAACACGTGCATATCAAATCGACAATATCAAGAATACACATGAGGAATCAGGCCTCCACACCAAGTTTCTTGGGTTATTTGAGATTGAGTATGTTAAATTATTTTAATATGTTTTCCTTCAATATTAACATGTCAGAATGTGGCACCCGATCCAATATATATTTGTGTCAAAACGTGACACTCGATCCCATAATATCTATGCAGGAACGTGATACTTGATCACATAATATCCGTGTCAAAACGTAACACTTGATCTCATAACATCTGTGTCAAAATGTGACACCCGATCCATATATATTTAATTCATCATTCTTTATCATTACTTTGCACTTCATTAACAATATTTCATCAAGCCTTCTTTATTCAAGGCATCACTTTGGTAAGGCAAGTTTAAGATTATGGATCTCATGGTCTTGGAATTATAAGTCAATCACAACACATATCAGCCATCCCAACCAAAATAATCAAATGTATAACATTCATAAAAACGTGAGTCTATAGACACCCATATTACTATATGTCTAATCTAGACCCAAAAATTCACCTAATCTTATAATTAATTTTCTAAATCTCAAAACTAGGATTAAGTCTTATTTTCTCCAATATTAAAAATCTAATGATAGTCATATGATACAAAAATCTAATTAATTATCTATCTAAATATGTCAAAACTTGATTTAAATTGTGATATCGAAAGAAATTTATTAAAAACAAAGTTAACTAAGTTGATAATCAGTGGCAGCAACCATCCAACCCAAACAAAGTTGTTACCTCTAAATTAACTCATTTGTAATATGTAATAGCCAACAATCATTGAACATTGATTAGCCATCATTACTCGTAATACTTAGGCTAGAATATCTAGATTTTTGGGGACAAAATTAGAGTAGCATATGAAGATAAAATATGTAAAAATAATTGTTAAATTACTCGATTGCTTTTCCCCACTAACATGTAATAATACTAATCAATATTTTAAATTCCATTAAAGTGTAGAATGAAGAACAAAACTATTCTTACCTAAAAATGAAGTTCAATGGAAACGATAATTTGTTTAGACCGAAACTTTCTCTTATTCTTTTTATTATATTTTTTTCCAACTAACTTTGTTTTAAAACTGAAAAATTCTACTACTTATTTTATAAATAAATACTCACTTTAGTCCATAAATTAAATTAATTATTTAAAATCACCCTTCAGCTAAATAATCGAAGTTATCAAATAGTCTAAGAAGCTCATTTAAAATTTATGAGATTAAGCTTTTATAACATAGGAAACTCTATATTTTAAAATGACTTGAGGGGTCGTTACATCAGATATCAATTTACCCAATGTTCATCCTAGAATGGTCAAAAGAAGGAGAAGGAAGAATAATCGGCGTTACCAAAATCTTGAGTTATGTTCTTCTAAAGTCGGTGTTCATCTCTCCATTTAAGATCCTCCTTAAAATAATTCATCAAGATCAACTACTAAGAACTAAACTTTTGAATCAATTTTTGGTAGATTTATAATTAGAAATAATTTTCACATCACAGACTAACTCATGAACCCAATCATAACCAAAACCCACTCGATCATAACCCAAAAATTTAGATAAATCTTTTCTCACATAATCACGATAAAATTTTAAACCAATAATATTGGCCACAATCAGAAATGAACCTGAACTAACCATCCCTCACTCATAATGCAAAACCAATCACAACTCTTGTCAAGATTTCATCTTACAATTAACTCTTCTCATAAGCTTAAGTTATAAAATGTGATCTTTAGACATTGGGTACTAATCATAGAAAATAATTTTTTTCTAACTCAACAAAGAAAATGATCAAGTAACCACTTAGTAAGCGATAAATTCAAATATATAGAAACTCTAACAACACTATAAAAAATAATAAATGAATAGCAGCGACTGCAAGCAAATCTTAAAGAGAGATAGAGCTAGACTCAATAGGCCCCACATTCTGTCACTATCCGAATAGGGGGCCTAGATGTGACATGGCGAAAGGGGACCCGAAGACCCTCAATCAAGCAATCATAACATCATTACACTCATCATCGGTTCAAAAATGCAGAAGCTAAGCACATAACACATAAGCCCTAAGGGATTCGGGACTTGGGACTCAAGCTAAGGGGACAATATTGGGGATGGGACAATCATGTATTCACATAGCATATAGCATAGTCTCTAAAGACAAGGGAAAATAAGATTCCACTATGGGGCACACCGGGATTATGGGACTTGCCATATAAGCACATAGTCATTCTCAATACCCCATCATGCAAGTCAATAACATAGAAAGAGAACATGATCATGAGACAAGCTAAATAACATCATATTAATTAACAAAGGTTCAACATACAATCCAATCGTACAAGAGTATAGATTATTCCAACAATGCCTCTACATGGATGAGCGAGGCCTCGACAAGTTTGAGGCTCACCCTCAAGTCAAAAGAAAGTAAATACATGAAAGTAAAGTGGTAGCCAGAAGGTGGGTATTTCCCTTAAACAAGAGGGCTCACCACTAGCAAGTCTTCAATAACAAATCTCAAGAATCGTCTGGTAGAATGTAGATGTCAGCCTCGATCCCTACATGGTTAGATCATGTAGACAAGAATATGGGTTAGCATAATTAAGTACTAAGTATGCGGGAATGCAATGCATATGACAAGTATAGTATGACCAAGTAATATGACAAGAGGACAATATACGAAAGGGATGCACGTAGCCTAAGAGTATTATAATAATATGCCATGCCATGATGTATGAGATGCAATCCTATGATCAAATATAGAGGAGATGTAACCTCAACCGACAACATGAGTGACCAGAATGAGCCACTATCCGGATCCGGCCTACGTGCCAAGTAGAACCCAAGACACCCTTAAACAAGGGATAGCATGACATGAAATCCCTATCCGGGGATTTATATACCCATGGTGGCATATGGTTTGACGGAATAGGTGGGGCCTTGGAGATACCCTATTTTGCCACCTACTCCCTCGGTACTAAGTCTTATCCCGTGAGAATATGTACATATACATATACGCGCATCATTTGATATAAGAGAAAATATCTTTGCCAAAACCATGCATCATTAGTCATGTCAAAACATTTGTTCAAGAATCATGTTCATTCTTAGGCCAGTTTTCAAGAAAATATTTCATGATCATTTCATGTTAATGCAATAGAGTAGCTCATCTAAATGGGCTTGCAAGCAAGCATCAAGACATGTCAATATGGTGCAAGCACCCAATTTTCTCAAAGAGCCATGGCAAGGGACTATGTGATCACAAGTCACAACATTATATGAATACATGAGTTTATCAAGAGTTTCAATCATGGGTTCCATAGGACAATAACCATGCACATGCCATGAATGAGATACAAGAACATGGGTAATGGAATCAAGACTTTATTTCACAATTTAAAAG
>JBCEWC010007899.1:0-20742 GCA_038996855.1 Solanum aculeatissimum | reverse complement strand
CAATCTGAAGCTTCCTCCTTTTAAGGTTGTCCTGTGTTAGAATGGCTTCATGCATTGCTGTCCAGGTAAAGCAAACAGTTGAGATGTTAACACAAATTAAAGTAAGTGGATTGTAGATCAACCACCTATTGAGCTCACATCTGGTGGCACATTCATAGTTTCCTTCCTAGGATTGACTAATCTATGGATGAGCGTCCCCGAGAAATGATAGTTCTGTGTTTTTGAATAATTATGATTTATGACTCAACTGATCAGCGAGGTCTTATCTCCCCCATCCCTCCCATTTCAATCCTTCCTGTTCTCTTTGGTTTAGGTAAATAGTGCTATAATTCACTGAAAAGCTCCTTTATTGTAGCAATATGCCCAAATGCAGAGAATCTACAACTTAATGTGATCCTCACTATAACATTTAATCATCCTGACTAATTGGGATCTCATGAATGCACCATGAACCAGGATCAAATGTACATGTTGTACTCTATCCTGTCGAATACTCTACTTTTTTTACCTTCCACAGAATGTACACTGTGCTAGTGGGGCAACATTCCAGTTGCTTAAAGTTGTCCTCTTAAATTTTCAGCTGGATAGTGTCTCTGTGTTGTACTCTTCATCACACATTACTGCTTCAACCATCTCAAAATCTCACACCACTAACGATTTTAGGTGGTCTACATGTTCATGCGAACATGTGTGCTGACACATGTATTTTCTTTTTTCTTAAATGCTCACAATTTTGCCTTCTTCGGTGTCAAGTGAAATAGCTTCTCTGACATCAGGACTGGTAAGTATAGAGAACTTGATTTTACCAACAGCTTATGATATAGTGGATTTATTGAAAGCAATATATCTTACTGCTCTCCCATCTCCATGAGTTGATTCTACTTACACCCCCTACGATGAAGGTTATGTTGTTTAACTGTCTCAACCAGCCAATGAGATCTTATCAGCCCTGGGCCTTCCGTTTCAATCCTTCCGTGCTTTCAAATCGTTGCTCATATTTTGTTTTTCTTTGTATTTATGTATATATGTATTTAGGTATGTGTGTACGTATATATTATTTTTTTGGAGAAAGAGTTCTGCTTTGTATATTTATGTTGACAAGACATGTAATGTGATCTTGATGATAATAGCAACTTCATGAAAATCATTGTGCTTTTGCGCTTGCACGTTGTAGGTGCTTCCTAGATGGGTTGTTTACCATGAACTGGTCCTGACGACTAAGGAGTACATGCGGCAGGTTTGTCCGTCTCGTTTTCCTCCTTTTTTGTTTCTTATCAGGGTTTACTCTAGCTGTAATGATTCACAGATTTTAATTGGGTGTTGTCCTGGCAGGTTACTGAACTTAAACCAGAATGGCTTGTAGAAATAGCTCCTCACTACTATCAGTTGAAAGATGTCGAAGACTGTAAGTTCTCTCACTGTCTTTTATGGCCATGGGTGATTTAGTTTATTATTTTCAGTTTCTGTTTGGCTGGCTGCTCTGTTGGTGCCTCACGGCACACTACTAAGCTAGCGTTTGGCCATAGATTTCCAAGTATTTTTGGGAGACCAGATTTGGGTGACATTATGATTGAAGTTTCTGCATGTGTTTGGCCACAGTTTTTGGAAGCATATTTCACTTTATTGTTTAAAAAAAAACTGAAACATGATTTTTATCAGTAAGTTGTAAAAACCATAAAAAACACCTGTAAGTTTGGCATACAATTATCATTTTTATAATGAACTAGATAATACATCATCCAAAAGTAATTACGCAAATTACAGTCATGTTTGCACCACAACAAAGTACAACTAAAATAATGAGCTTCACTGTTTCACGTATTAGAGTGCCACATAACCAAATAAAATAATGGTTATCTCTATCTTTTGGTAAGTCGTTAAGCCATTGAACTTGAGTTTTCCAGTCATATGAATGAATATCTATGAAAGCTAGGTTTTAAGGAAGTAAGGCACTGACAATGAAACACTTTTGTTGGCTAAGTTAGCTTTTCCAAGTCAAATTGTAACTGGGTTGTGACAACTACTTCGGAGTAGATATCAGAATAAAGAGTGCGTCTAATGAGGGGAAATGGTAGATAGAATTAGTTGGAGTCATAAATAGATGGGCTTCTCTTCTTAGTTTCTAGAATACGGAAGTTTGGGGTAAGTTTAAAATTTTAAAGAACTCAACACAACTAGATTTTGGGCCTAAAAGATTTTTTTTTTTGTAGAATCTGTTTTTTTCCAAAACTAAAAAAAAATCTATGGCCAAACAGATTGTGCCAAAATTTTTCCCAAAAAGTGCTTGCGGTATCTATGGCCAAATGAGTCCTAGCCTTCCATCTTATTGTTGAGGGACTTGCAATGACGTTGGGTTTAAGCAAAGGGACTAGTTGTGGTCACTTTTGTTTTCAATTAAATATTTGTTGTTTCCATTGGAGGAATATTAGACTGCACCAGTTCAAATGATAAACTTTTGCAGAAGTAAATGAAACATCATACTTTTTTTATTTTTCAGTCATATGTCTAATTGCCTACTAATAAAACGATGTCTTATAAGCTGCAACTAGTTTCATTTTCTGAAAGATTTATTATCTTATGACAATTAGAACCTAGAGAGTTAGATCCACCGAGCCTTGCTGAACTAGAGATTCATCTGAAGGAGTTATAGTCCTTGGAAATTAAAAATGCTTGTGTGCTTGGGTGCATATTGGGGGATTAAAATATTCAGAGGATAGTCCTAGAAAGTTTAAATACTTTTCAGCAAAATATCAAATGTTTAGGCAATTAATTATCAAATACTTTTCGGAGGCATCCCCTTGAACCAAAATATCAAATGTTTAGGCAATTAATTATCATGTTTTTTTTCTTGGAGGTTTGGCAGTTCAATATGACTTCAAGGAAGAAAATATGATATTGTTGTTCCATTTATTCAATTTTAATGACTAATATTGTTGCTCGATGTATGCAGCAAGCTCAAAGAAAATGCCTCGTGGAAGTGGCCGTGCATCTTAGGGTCAACCCCTTTTTCTTTGGCAAAGAGCAATGTCAAGAGACTGGCTTATGTTTAAACTTGGATAGTTTTGCCCATTATACCGCGAAGGTGGAAGGATTCTGCTAACTGAAGAAGCCCATGGACATTAACTGATACGATTAGATAGTTGTATATACGATTTTGTAGATTCTTAATTTATGTAGAATAATGGCTGTAATTCTCTATACGTGCCTCTTTCTGAAATATAGTCATCTGCTAATCGTCGAATTAATGAACTGTTCCTCCTAGTGATTACTTGTTGGGTTAGCTAAATTGTGGTTAAGCAATTTGTTTATCCAAGAGGACACTATGATGAGCTTGGTATGAGTTTTTAGTTCCAAAGAAAATAATGGTAATTACTGAAGGAAAGGCCAGATACATAGATGGCCCTCAAAGTTGACACCAATTCCCATTTTGGCACCTTAACTAAAATTTGTTTCTATTGAACACTTCATCCCCATCAGAAGTGTCTGTTGGTGTCAACACCTATGTATTTGTCACTGAAAAAAACTATTCCTATTATCTGCTACTTTAACTTTGATGGACATCTGAGCATAAGTTGAATCCGCAGGCTTTAATCTGTGCATAGTTAGTAAGCTAGACAATTCTTTCCTCTCAAGCAGCTGTTTCCTTGAACAAAAATGAAGAGTACCTTGGATCCAATGTTGGCAAAGAAAAGAGAGACTCTAGAGTTATAAAATGTATCAAGAAGAAAATGCTCAAGTGAATCAAAACATTTGTCTTTTTTTATTATTGTACTATGGGGATATTAAGAGCTGGGAAAACAACAATTTATAATGAAAGAGAAGTAATCAAGAGAAACATATTCTCAACCATGCTTAGTAGGAATAAGTAGTTTATGGCCTGACTGGGGAAAATGAAAAATTGAAAGAATTGGATTTTCCTCATATTTCTAGAGCTTAAACCAGGGGTATATGGGAACCTGAAGTTTCTTATGCCACAGCTGGCATATCCTTGAGCCATGCATCCAAAGGTTTCCCAATGGAGTAGACGATGAACCCGATTTCTCTGAGCTTTGATGCATCAATAACGTTCCTCCCATCAAACACAAATGCAGGCTTTTGCATGTTATCATAAATCCTCTTGAAATCAAGTGCTTTGAACTCATCCCACTCAGTGAGAATGCAGAGACCGTGGGCGTCTTTTGTTGCCTCATAAGCATCCCACACCACGTTAACTTGCTTCACTCCATAAGGGCTCATTGGCTGGAGGTGAGTTGGATGGTCCCAATCGAACTTTTCCATTGAAAGATCCCTTTGTATTTGGTCCTGAGTGACCTGTGGATCATATATGCTCAAGTGAGCATTGTCTCCCAACAAGCCTTTGCAGACATCGATAGCAGGAGTTTCCCTAGTGTCACCTGTGTCTTTTTTGAAGGCAAATCCAAGAATGGCAATTTTCTTTCCAGAAACTGTGTTAAACATGGAGGAGACGATTCGGTTAACAAAGCGGCTCTTTTGATAGTCGTTCACCTTGATCACTTGTTTCCAGTAGTTGGCAACTTCTGGGAGGCCATTGCATTCACATATGTAAACCAAGTTGAGGATATCCTTCTGGAAACAAGAACCACCAAAACCAACACTGGCATTGAGGAATTTGGGTCCAATTCGGGTATCCTTACCAATAGCATTGGACACCTGTGTAACATCAGCTCCGGTAGCTTCACAAAGGGCTGACATAGCATTAACAGATGAAATTCTCTGAGCCAAGAAGGCATTGGCAGCGAGCTTTGAGAGCTCAGCTGACCAGAGATTAGTGCAGATGATTCTGTCTTCAGGCACCCAATGCGCATAAACTTCTGTGAGGGCCTGGATTGCCTTTTGCCCTTCAGGGGTGTCTCTTCCTCCAATTAGTACGCGGTCTGGATGAAAAAGATCCTGAATTGCGGTTCCCTCAGCAAGAAATTCTGGATTTGAAAGGATCTGATAGTTAATTCCCTTACTGTTGTGAGTGAGGATCTTCTCGATTGCCTCAGCTGTTTTAACCGGAACAGTTGATTTCTCCACAACAATCTTATCATTCTTGGAAACATCAGCTATCATTCGAGCAGCACTCTCCCAGTATGTAAGGTCTGCAGCTTTTCCAGCTCCAAGTCCTCGAGTCTTCGTTGGGGTGTTAACCGACAAAAAGATGATATCTGCTTCAGAAACATGTTTCTCTACTTCAGTGCTGAAGAAAAGGTTCTTTCCTCTGCATTGCTTCACCACATCTTCAAGGCCAGGCTCATAGATAGGCAGTTGATCGCTATTCCACGCTGTGATTCGGGCAACAGAGATATCAACAACAGCCACTTCAATTGAGGGGCATTTGAGGGCAATGACTGCCATAGTTGGTCCACCAACATATCCAGCTCCAATGCAACAGATCTTCACCATCTTTTCCTGCAGTATGAAACCTGGAAACAAAAAACTAGATTCAGGATTGATAAAAGTGGGATATCAATCTTGTTTGCTCTATCCTATTTATATTCATAACAGAACAAAATTTTCCATGTGAACTGATATTAGGATAGCCTGTAAAGAAACACGAAATCTATCCATCAAAGAGCTGGATAAGTGCTGTCTAGATGTCATCTTTACACTTGAACTTGCATTAATAAAATGAGAAGCAAAGTCATGCATCTATTAGAGGAATCATATTCCAAAGGGTATCTTTTTTAGTTTGTCCAATTAACAACCACCATCTTCCCCCAGTGTCCAGAATAATGACTTCCATATGTGAATCCTCTGATTAAAGATAAAAAGAGAACTAGACAGACTTCCATATATCTTTTTTCTCATACCCCAAGTAAAAGGGTCGCGTCCACGTATTCAAGATGTGTTGATAACTTTTAGAAAGCATCATCCAATGCACAAAGTTGACACTATAAATTAAGAGTTTTGCAGATAGTTTAGCCTTGCAAGTATCATCATTGCACAGATATGTAGTATCAAAGCATATGCTACCACCACCAGTTAACATAGAAACAAAAATGATGCCATGATCTTATTAGCAATGCACAAGAATACACAACAACATACGCAGTGTAATACTACAAGTGGGGGTAAATTAAAGTGTATGCAAACTGTTTCCGATAGACGCTCGGCTTTAAATAAAGGCACAAGAATACACAAAGAAACTGAAATAAGGAAAATGTATGACAAAGAAAGGAGCAAACTGGGACATTATAACATAAAAACTGAACCAGAAATCTTGCAAAAAGAAACAGGAAGTATAGACCACTTCAATAAAAGTTACCTCAACAGGAATTCCCACTAACTTTTAGCAAAAGGGAAATGATCAAAAGAAGAAAAGATATGTCTTGATTCAGAAATCAAATGCTATAAAAGGGACTCAAAAGAGCTTTCAGTGATGGTTCAAAGAATTGGAAAGACCACTTTATATAATGGCAAAGAGACTCAAGAATGGACTCTCAAAAACTAAGTAAAGTGCCAAATGTAAGATTTAAAGTCTGATTTGGAATGTTTAATACGTCTTCAAGAGGGACCTTTCAGTAACTAACAAGGGAAATTCCACCATCTTGGTCTTTTTCCCTGTAGTAACTCAGCAAAGACTTTACACTTGGACTAGTTTCTCACCAAACATCAATCAAGGTTGAATATTGAATGAATGCTTTAAAACTCTTACCAACTTTTTCTGCAAACACTGTACTTTTATAGGGATGAAAGAATAAAATTTGCGTACACTCTAACTTCTTCAAATTCTACTTAAAAATTTCACTGCTATGTTGTTGTTGTTTAAAGAAATAAAAAAGATAGTCTTGGTTTTCCATCATGAGGAAAGTCCATTTATCCAAAAGGAAAAAAATTACTCCTTTCGTCTTAATTTATTTGTCATGTATACTAAAAATAGTTATTCCAAAATAGTTGTCAATTTGGATAATCAAGAAAGAATTAATTATTTTTTTCCAACTTTGCCTTTAGCTAAAATTAAGAGACACATATATAAATAAAAATTTAATTATTTATAAGGAGTATATTAGTCAAACAATACTTCTATTTAATTTTTTCTTAACGATTGTGCCAAACATGACAAATAAATGGGGTCGAAGGAAGTATCATTCTTGACAAATTTGATCTTTTACTAAAAACTCAATTCAAGAATGGATTTTGAAGAAAACCCAAGTAGAATAAATTGGAAAGGGGTTAAAAAAAGTTAACAAAAATGGTTTTTCAGAAAAGTACATTTAGCAAAGAAAAGTTACATTTTTGACAAATTATTTTGATCTTTTAAGGTGTGTTTAAAAAAAAAATCCTTATTTTGTGCAATTTTCATGTGAAAATAAGGTTGTAACCCCCAACAAGAAAATTGTTTTGACTGACACAGTAACAGAAAAAGAAAGTTGAAGAAAATGGTTGTTCATTTGAGTGTGATTAAAGAAAGATTAATTACAGCTAAGCACATGTATTAAGTATGATTAAGCAAATTTTTTATTTTTTTTTGTTCAAAAGCTTGCTTTGAAGGCAACAGAGGCTGAGATCAACGTGTTGGTACCTGAAAAATTGACCTTTACAAAAAAAGGTTGCTGCAGAAGCTTAAACTTCACTACAAAAAGAAATTAATTTTGCTTCTTCTTTTTCTTTTGGGGTCTCCATTATTTTATGGAAATTTTGGGAGTCATTGTTTGATTTTGATTATATTTTGTTTGAAAAGTTTATCTTAAAAGGAAAAAAAAGAAGATTTAAAGGGATCGTTTGGTTGAGAACAACTTATTTCGAGATTAGTTATTTCAAACTTGACAATCAAATAACTTTTCACTATTTTTTTTGTCTCATAACTATTTATTTTTACTCTTCAAGCCAAACAATCCCTAGCTTTTTTAGCATACTAAATTTATTTTGAAGAGTTAAAAGTTTTTCCAAATTAGGTCTTAAATAAGAATAGGTATTTTGGCACATACATTTTTTATTAAATGATCAAATACAGACAAAAATTAAAGATTGCTTCAAACTAGGAGTATTTTATGTAAGAATTTATCACAATATCTCATGAGTTATAGTGTCTCACATTTTTAAAATTTATCATAATTTATCTATTTATTTATTTAAAGTGTAAAAATTAAAGACTAATTTATCATTTTTGCTAAAATAATTTTATGGACTTTGAATTTTTAATAATTAGGTAAATGGCCCTTCTCCTTGATTAGTATGGTAGTAAAAGTAGAAATCAAATTAGAAGATATTTGACAAATAAATCGAGACGAAGGGAATACTTGATATGAAATATTTCAATTTTCATTGTTATTTTTGAAAAATCAAAGAAGAATAATTTTTTTCTATTATATCCTCAATTTATTAATATTGAGTTAATTTTTTTAAAATATAGTAAGTAAATATATTTTGAGACCCTATTATTTGATTAGAGTAAGATAATAAACTCATTATATCAATAATTATTTTCTTAATAAGCGTACCAAGTTTAAATTTGACAAATAAATATTTCTTCCGTTCATTTTTACTTATCCACTATACTATTTTGGGATGTCCAACAATACTTGTTCAGTTTATGAAATCAAAAGATAATTTTACACTTAGTTCCTACTTTATCCTTATCATTAATTATAATCATTTTTTTCATTACATTTTTCAAGATATTGTATTTATTATATTTAAAGAGTGATTTAGTAAAATTATCTCTATCATTTACTACTTATTATTTTCTATGCAAAATCAATAAGAACGAAGAGAGTATTATTAACATTAATTAATAGTAGGAATAAATGTTAAAATTGCTTCATATTCTTTAGATGAATAATCATCCCTTAAGTATGTTTAAGTAATCAAATCATGTTAATTAAAGAAGTAATTAATGGTACCTAGAGATATTACATTGCACCTTCAAATGCATTTAATTGGTACTAATATATTTTTATGAATATAGGAGTACTAAATAAGATGAATGCATCTTAGTTATTAATATTAATTTGCTTGATTTTAATTCGATACAAAAGTTTTTAGTAAATGAATTTTTTGAATTTATATGGTCTTATATTAAAAAATATCTAGAATGTATCAAAATGTGTTTTTCGCTTGTATTATTAAACATGTTTGAAAATTGCACCCTTATTTTACTTTTACTTGTCTACTATTTTAAAAATAGATTTTTTATTTTTATTTGTTACTTTTAATGTGGGATTTCACTGAGTATGTTGTTGTTATACTAATTGTTTATTTTTTATATTATTTTTTAAAACCTAATAATAAATAATAATAATGATAAAATATTTATATCAATTATTATTTTTTAAAGAACGTGCAAAGTCTAAAGTTGAAAAGTAATAGTAAATCAAAGGAGTATTTGTTTCTCTTGGGATATGAATATGATAGTCGTGGTCCTTTCGAACTTAATTGGATATTTTGAATTTGAGCTTTGAGAATAATTTTATTTTTATTTTTAATCAAACTCTAATAGAAATACTAAACATTAAGAGGGGGAAAATATAAGATGTTTATAATCTTTTTTCGTATAAATAAAACCAATATTTTGTTTGGCCATTGTACCTAATTACTGATGATAAGTATAATTAGAATCATGAAAAGTCAAATATGTACTTTATGATCTATGAACCATCAATTTTTTTTTAAGTGCCATCATCTAAACACTCTTCGATAAAAAATTATATTATTTTTATATGATAATTTTTTTTTATATATATAGTAGATGTCAAATTCCCTTCGATTAATTTGTATGTCTATTTTTTAAAATTTTAAACCCCTTTAAAAAAAATTCTCAATGTCATTAAAAAGGAAAAAATAAACTCAAGTCAGTATTTCTTTTATTTTCGTTTACAATACATAAAGTAAATTCAAATAATTTGTTTTTTTCATTGTTGTATTTTAGTTTTCATTCCAATCGTAAAGCTTTACATTTTTTATTTTTATAAATCTATATCTATCTATCTATACTATATTAAAAGTGTGAAGACCCTTAGAAATATTGTTTGAACTTTTTGTCCTTCATTAAAAGACTCTGCTTTAGACAAAATCGTCTTTTTATCATTTTTCTTTAAATTATTATTTATTTATATTTATAATATTGACTTTTAAAATATATGGAAAGAAGTACTAAAATAATTAAGGACTTCTAGTCATGGAAAGACTCTTAAATCTTTCTTATTTGATATATTTCTACTTCTTCCTTATTTGAATCAAGAAAATACCCTATAATTGATAAGGAAAATTTTAATTTACCATGGTTTGTAAATAAATAATTTACTAAAATTAGTGAATTAAGTTTTCTCTCTAATGTTTGTTATAAAAAAAGGTATACATTTTAGTCACACGCAAAGCGCGTACAGTATGACTAGTATTTATAAAATGCACCAATTATTCTTATTCTAGTAAAATAATTTTTTTTAAAAGGCAGATTCATGCATTTGTGTTAGTAGGATTCAAAAGAATCGTAAATTTCAAAAAGTGTGATATAAACAATCTATTTTAATGTAAATATTAATATCTATTTTCTCGACTCGAATTCGTGTCCTAATTCTATTACTTCAAGTTCTAATAAAGTAATAATATAATATTTATTAATAATAATAAAAAGAAAAGAAAAGAAAAGAAAACATTGTCTCAGAATCAAAGCGAGAAGTACAAGAAACGGCTGCATGTGCCAATTGCTTTAACTAACATGAACGAGCCATGCCCATCATGGCCCTTGCCGTCCTATCTTTCAATAAATCTTTTTAAATATTTTTACATAGTTAAAAATTACGTAAAATATTACTAAGCAGGCAACGGTACGACTGCTTCATCCTTAGCCAGATATCTTGGATTTGAGTTCTGAGAATGAAAAAATTTTTGTTGGGAGCGTCATCTCGAATGGATCTTGTAGTGCATAATTCGAATTTAGTTGGGGCTTCACGAGCTTCAATACCGGGTGGGAAATAATTAAAAAAAAAGTAGGCAGCAAGTCTACTGCTTTGCTTGATCAGTTTGAGGATATATCTATAATTTTTTTTATGATTCTTTCATTTTAATTTGTTTGTCTTATTTTTAGTGTTTTACATATTTAAAAATTATGTAAAATATTACTAAAGCAGAAAACCGATCAACATGCCTGCTTGAGCAAATTGAGAATATATCTATAATTTTTTTATGGTTCTTCCATTTTGATTTGTTTGTCTTATTTTTAGTGTTTTATATATTTAAAAATTACATAAAAAATACTATTAATCATGATAATTGACAACTTAACATAGTTTTAAAACATGTTAGTAAAAGTATAAAAAAATATTATAAATCATGATAATTGACAACTTGAAATATTTTTAAAACAAATAAAAAATTCAATCGATTATCGAAATTAGTCTATCGATGTCACATAAAATGGGACAAAAAATGTATTATTTAATTAGAAAACAACGTAAAAAGTACTATAAATTTAAATAATTAACAATAGAAATGAATAACATATATTGTGTAAAAATAACGTAAAGGTAATATAAATTGCAATAATTAAAAGTTAAAAGACATAAAAAGAGTTTTGACTTTCATTATTTTATCAGTGCCACATAAATTGGGACAAGAAGAGTAACATATGTTATTTAAAATTACGTAAAGAAAAACACTATAATTTATAATAATTAATAGTAATTTAAAATATTTAAAAATCATATTAAAATTTAACTGACTTTCTAAATACATAAATTGAGACAAAAGAAAATCAGATATTGAATCCATAATGGCAAGACATCAACGTCTAGTTTTTTTTATTGATATGTGACTAACTTTCGCATAATAAATCGTTATCATAAAATTAATCAAATTAACTTTAGAGACAACTTGGATATTTTATTGTTAAAATTAAACTATAATCAGTTTTGACTTGGTCGTTCTTACAAATGTTATGAAACCGATTGCTTGATATTTGGTATGATCATATGCAGAGTACTAGATTATTTAAGAAAAAAATGTGTTGAGTATACTTTAATTGAGTGACATGGTACAGCAATTTCACATAATTAAAATAATAAAATAAAGAGAGAAGTACTTAAAAACACTTTTGAATTTGACACGAATTATTAGTTTCGTCTTTAAACTATTGATAGACTTAAAAACACCTCTCAATTTGGCAAATTAAGCTTAGATACACCCTCGAACATCACATGAATTATTAGTTTCATCCCTAAATTATCAATTTTATTTAAAACACATGAAAAGTTAAAAAAAGACCACATCAACCTTAACTTTCCTTTTTTTTTTTAATTAAAAAAAATTCTTTCAATTTTTAATTACCAACTACTAGAATACACTTCTTCTTCTCATTTGACCTTTCCTCCATTAATGATAACTTTAAAGCAAGATCTATTTATTTTTTCATTATCATTTTTAATGACTTTATTCTTTCTTTTCCTATTTTGTTTATGATTATTTTTTGTCAATGTGGACTTTTAGCAACGTTAAAAATTTCATTGTGGAATGACAATCTCGTAAGAAGATTTTGAAATTGTAAAAATATGACAGCAAATGAAACTCTACAAAATTTAAAATTAAAATTTAATAATAAGTTATAAAAAAATGAAGCTGAAAGGTATTTTTTAAGCCTATTAATAGGTTAGAGACGAAACTAATAATTCGTGCCAAATTGAGCGTGTTTTTAAGCTTAATTCGACAAGTTGAGAAATGATTTTAAGCCTATCAATAGTTTAGGAACGAAACTAACAATTCATGTCAACTTCGAGAATGTATTTAGGCTTAGTTCGTCAATTTGAAAGATGTTTTTAAGTCTATCAATAATTTAAGAATGAAACTAATAATTTGTGTCAAATTCAAGGGTATTTTTAGTAATTCTCTCTAAAATAAACAGTATGAAATTGATGGCAAAAGCATTAACCTTTTCACTGGAACGCTGACTTCTGTATACAAGCAAGCATTTCTAATTTCCATATATAGTATATTTTACATGTGAAATGAAACAACAACATACCAGTGGAATCCCACAAGTGGTATCTGGGGACACGTGAAATGAAAGAACCTGAAAAAAAAACCGCAAGACAAGACGGAGCTTTTATACAAAACTTTGATTTACTGCTGCAAACTAACAAATCACTCAAGGCAAGAGGGGGGCTTTTATACAAAACTTCGATTTACTGCTGCAAACTAACACATCACTGTGTTGGGTCTATGAGAGCCTGATGGCCATTTCTTGAAGAAGTGCCCGCTTCTGTGACGCGTCAATCACTCGATTGGATTCCGCATTCTCAAGCACATCGGCGATGATGGCTGCTGCATGGCCTAGAGGTTCTTCTGCTGCTCTCTTCAGCATGAAGGCCTTTAATTCAGCAGAATGGACAAACTTTAGATACTGTAGGCAGTTTGATAAATTCAACGAGAAAGCCTAGCTAACCTTCGGCTAAAAAAAGAAAGAAGCAAAGAATATGCAAGTGATGGGATTGACCTGTCCATGATGTGTTATTGTCAAGGTACAGGGTTGCTGATACCAAGGTTCACCATCTATTTGAACAGGAAATGCAGCAAGAAGTTGGATTTTGATCAACTGACCCTGTGCAAGCCTCCGAGCTTTGGAAAGCCCCACCTGTTTGCAAGAGCAGTAACCTTGTTACAAAAAGAGTAGAACTAAAAGGCAGCTGAAGATCAAATAGACAAATCATGCCAACACATTTAACAAGGAACAAATTTCATTCTTCAAAAATAATAACCATCAAAAAGTGCTTTAACAATTGAACATCTGCTGCAACTCTTGTTAGAGAATCACCAGATGTAGTGATCAAACGTCTTTACAGCAAGGATATGACCACACAACACAAATGAGGAGCTACTTTAACCCACTTGAGAATTTCCTCAAGAACCATGAAAATTATTTTTGCCACATTAATGCATGTGGAATTGTTTCCTATGTACCTGAAGCTTCCCAAGATGCCACGTCCCAGAAATGCTAACAACCTCCAGCATCTTATCATGCATGGATTGAGGATCAAAATTGTCATAGTGTTCATCTTCATTCTGCCACAAGTCTACTCCACCCATGTAGCTTCCAATATTAGCTACAAGAACACCTTCTGCATCCTAGAGAACAAGTCACAAAGTCATAACTCATCAATCATCATCAAAGATAAATAATCTTTCAGTTACTTGAGCAGTTTCAAGACTATTACTCACTAAACGTCTCTGAGAAAACACTGAATTATCTACCAACATTCCAATATAAACTTTAGCACTTTTTATCCATGATGGAAGATTTGTTAGTATTTTCAGGGAGTTGAGTAATACTGTTGCATCTTCTTTAAGAACTATGAAATTTGGAAAATTATAAACTAAAGTAAGAAGTCACACATTAAATCACTAAGAAAAGCAAGCATTAACAACTCAAAATGTATTTTCCACAAGGACAGTTAAGTCTTCTGACACTACCTCGGGAACTTCAATCTCAACACCATCAACCTCCACCCTAATTTGCCATGGGAAATCCGCAAATGTCCAATCCATGATACTCCTCGCACCTTCTCTAGCATAAAGAACTTTGTTCATGAACTGCAACATTGTTCCAAAGAACTTCAGTCACGAATGCATATATAATACGGAAAAAGGTCAAGAATGCCCTTAAACAAACTATGTGAAATGAGTGCATTTTTGTTCATTTCACATAGTTTAAGGGAGTATTTGACAAAATAAAAAGATAACATGGAACATAACCCACTTATATGTGCCCAAAAATTTCATACAAATGCCACAAACGTCTTGTTTGTACACAAATGATGCAGTTCAGTACATAAAAAGAAAACAGAAAACTATCATAGACAGTGAAATCTTAACGTAACAAAATGGCATTCGCAAAATCACATTATTAGCCAGTACAGGCCTTGGCTACCCAACTCAGTATACAGATTAATAGGGGTGGACTTTAAGCTTGCTATTATGCTCTTAGTGTAGAGAATTTATTTCATCTTCATGGAGGAGGGTGGACTTGTTTTGCTATTTAATTTTTTCCAGGATATCCTTAAATATTTTAATGCTACACAAAGGAATATTGATCAGATGCTCTGCACTCATCTTTGTTCATCTGGCTTTTATTTTTCAAATGATTCATATCATCAAGTGCACCCATTCCAAATTTATCGGCTGCTAATATATCTCATGGTAACAAAAATATATTCTTCTGGTGTATATCAAGGTTCATCTTGGTGTTCATAATTCGCCGACCAATCCTTCCTAATTCACATCTTTGTTGGAAGAACCTTTTTTGTAATTATGTACAGAAGGATTCAGAAAATACAGGATCACCACCTACACAGACAAACTGTCGATAAAACTCCAAAGTGGCACTTTCTTTTGACCCAATTTTCGAAACTCCTTATCCCTCGAAAAAGAGAAAAAATTCAAGATAGCAAACATTCTCTAGAATTTCTCTTAGACCCCATAGCTGATGATAGAACTAGAATAATACATTTGCAAGGTTTGAGACTCAGTAAATGATGGGCCTTCTCTCTATCCTTGAATACCCGATTTCTGTCAGAGGCAAGGTTTGAACCGGTGATGTGCATCTAACCCACCCAACACGCCCTACTCTTGACCGCTAGATCAAAGCCCTGGGGACGATAACAAAAGAATGACCAATATAACAAAATGAGTTGAGCCAGAAGAAGCAAGAAAAATTAACCGTTCTTCAGCCAGTAACAGTGAATGGGCCTTTTCACAGAACAGGTCTACTCATTCTAACGTGCTTTAGACATAGCAGAGCATACAGAAACATAGGTATCACCCCCTCTAAAGGATTGATAGTAAGAGTGCAAAGACAGAAGATTTGAAGCTATCAAGCAGCGTGATATTCAGTTACAAGTATCTTAAAAAATCTAGGAGTTTCACAAACATACAGATATGCTCATAATCCTGACAACGACAGAGAGACATAAAATGTTGATACACAAAATCCAGCAAGACAGCTTTACAGTTAGCACCATAATACATGAACAGGGCGTGCACATAGAATTCAGGGCTATAAAATAGAAACATCAAGATACAGGTTCACCATTCTGCATCTGAAGTACGCTAGGACTAAGATATTGTGTAATAGAAGTGTTATCTCTCGTCTCAACTTTGACCAAAAACACTTGATATGACAAGAAAACATCCACCCGAATAAAAAATGACAAGAAAACATCCAGGCGTGAGAGGTTATGGTAGCTACAGCCCACAAATCCAGATTCTTATTTGAAGAATTCCCTCTTAACCCCCCAAAAAATACAAAAATGTAGATGTACTTACCTTATTTGAAGATAATGTCATAGACAGCCTTAGAAAATAGGCTATGTACATGAACATTTTATCGGAAGAGATGACCATTACTAGCATATAAATCTATCCACAGTAATTTCATATCTGAACAGTTCATTGACTTTCAGCTTTAAATTGTCTTTCATTCCCACACACAACAGAGGCAACTCATATAAGAAATAAATATAGTGAAATTACGGAAAAACTGGGCTGCAAAACCCCCTCAGCAGGAACTAAGAACGCTCTGAAACTATAGCATAAAGCTAAGCCTAAAGTAAAGTTCACATGGAAGCTAATTTGTTCGTTTTTCCACAACTCGGAACTAGTCTTATCATGATGTTAATGATGATACATGAAGATATCGACTGTCATAGCACAAGTTTGAAGCTACCGACTTATTCCTTGTCAAACCAAATTTGACAACCCAATTTTGTGTTCACATGCTCTTGTAGAACATAACTGAAGGTTTACATGGCAAATAATTTGTTTGTTTTCTCAACCCAACACCAAATTTATTGTGACGGTACACAATAAGTTCATCATCAGACATATAACGATCAATGCAATAATTGAAAGCTACAGACCTATTTCTTTATCAAACCAAATCCACTAACACAATTATCATGCTTCACATGATCTTTGGGAACATAATCTGCATACCTGATTGTAGAACTTATCGGGGTTTTCCTCCCTCATATTATGGATTTCTAATGCAACCTTAGCATCACAGCCAACCCCTGGAACATCAACAGGAGACACTCATCAACTTTTGCAAGGAATAATAATAGAGAATAAAATTGGTGAAATGAGACTCTGATCATAATATTCTCCAGTGACGCAAATTTAATACATTATCTACCGTCTAGAGAAGATCAGTCACCATACCAAGATAGTTGTTCAAGAACTTTGGGGGTTGAAGCAGCTTTCCCTGCTGATCTACAACAGAAACTTTCCATCGATCAAGGATAGTTACTGCTGCTTGTTCTATATCATGCAGAAGTGTACAAAGACCGCCTTGTCTCTCAACTGAACCTAAACCACCTCCCCAGGAAAGAACTCGAGCCAAATCATTTCCTGTCCCGGCAGGGAGTATTGCCACTGGTGGAGGAGAAACATAGTTTTGTTTATCTATGGTATTCAAAACCCAACCAACAGTTCCATCACCTCCACAGACAAGAATCCGGAAGTGTGGCACCCTTTTGAACAGATGCAGACCAACTTCCGGTCCTTCTGTTGAACTCAACTCAAAGACCTAAGTAGCATATCCATGGAAAATCTCAGATCAAAATATTGGCTCGCTGGAAAATATTCATGAATCTACTGAAAATCTAAAACACATAAAAAGTATTTAAACGGGAAAGACAAGTCGCATCTTTAATGACGTTCATTAGGCATTATCAAGTCGCATCAAAAGGAAATTAGCAAGCCGGACGCACCGAAACCTGGTAAACAGAATAATGTAATCATATATGATTCCATATTTGTTCCTTCTCCTGATAGATCTACCTCTATTCACCACAAGACCAAAAGAGAGTTTTGGTTTACAACTATATTAGTAGTATGGAAAGATATTTTATGCAGATAAGTGGATTTCTTATTTATATGTTTAGATAATTAATCTTTAATAATGAAATATTATTAGGTGGCACACAATTTAACAATAGTCCATAGAAATGTGTCAAACACTCTGAAAAGTGTGGGGAGAAAAAGCAGACAAGTCATAAAATAAGACTCATGGGATCTTTTCCAGTAGCTACAAGCTCTCTTAGCCATTTAAAGGACATAAGAATCAACTAACACCTTATGGTGGTAGCATTCCTTAGAATGTAGTAGTTGTGCTGATTGACATAACTCTACACATAGATAAGATAGCAAGTAGTTCACACTGTGGATGCTAGAACAGTGACTAGATAAGGAGCTTCACCTCACCTGAACTGGGTTTAATAGAAGGTTCAACCGCTGCCTAAGTGAATCTCCTCGTTGAGCTCCACTTTTCTTGTTTATAAAAACCAGCAGAGGTCTGGCATCTGGAGGCAAATCAGTCAGTTCATATTTCTGCACTAGTAGTTGAGATTCATCTTTCTGATTAATGGAGGAACTCCTCTTGAAGCTGGGTATAGATATCAACTTTTTCACACCGCTGTCTTGCTGCTGCTCCGCCCCCTCTCTATTTACACCACTATTGAATTTTTCATCTATTCTACAATTACCATTCATTTGATGAGAATCAGCAGTGCATTCAGCAGTTGTATCCCCAACAACATCACCATTGCTCGTCTCTGGAGCGGTTCCACTCCCATGTTTCTCATTAATGTGCTTGTATTTCTTGCTTTGACTTATTATACTAGCACGCACTGAAGATGCAATTTCATTGGCACCTTGTGTGATAGAACTCAGCAGTCCACCTCTGTTAAACTCTTTGACATAAAGTGGCGATAGAATAAGCCTTCTGAAAGGGCCCAGGTCACATATATCACCTGTTTCGTTGAACATATTGGCATGACAATCAACATGAACTAGGCGCTGACACCACAAGCAACACCATATAGGGGACCCACCAAGAAATGAACTTGGCTCTTCACAGTAACTACAGAAATAAGATTCATCGGGTTGATCAGCTACCTCTGTCCAGCGCACTGCCCACTGATGTACCACATGCGGGTAGCCAAACATAGATGCACATTTACAATCCTTGTGAGCACTCGATGAGCAACTTAGATGAGCTGCTGCACCACATGTGCTGCAACGATTAAAAAATCGTTCCGAAGCAACAATTGGACCAAGAGTCTGAGATGGAGAAATGGACTTCAAACAGACACAGCATTTTAAACTTTTCCCTCGAGAAATGGTTTCCAAAGACCAAGTATGAGGAGCCGCAGGGACCTTATTCTTTGTTTTCGGGTTTTTCTTTGACCTGGCTATGGCTTTCATCCAACTACCATTTATGTTTCTTCTCCACTGGAAAGCTGTGTATAATATAGTTAAAATTCCTACTAAACCAGCAATAAAACAGGAGAGAACAAACAGACGGGATTCTGCCATCTCAGAAGGATTTTTGCTGATCCAGCTAAGAAGTGGAAACTCTGATTCTCTATAATCTTCCATTTTAAAATTCTATATTTCTATACTTAAGACACAACTACATGTATTCTAGTATAAATCTGAACCTAGACGAGTATTAGGCTATGAAGAACAGCATCATGCACCTCCTTAACACAATCACAATCTAAAGCCATGCTGCACTAATATCCCATGTCGAGTTTCATTTTTCCCCAATTATGCCAAGCATATTAGCTTACTATTTAGTATAAGCCCAACCAACTACAACCCTTGGAAAACTTGGTCCAGAGATAATGATACGTCAATCCAACACATCCTTGGAATCCTGCTTAGTCACTTTGACCCCTGAAGGGCCCTAAACCTTTGAATCAACACAACAAGAAACAAAACTAACCTGCAAAAGATGAAAATAACATTTATATCAGACGGTGCCCCAGAAACATTCCATTAAACCTTAGCTGATATCGTGTAACATTAGCCTAATTTAGGCTGAGGGAAAATATTGAACATAAATACATTTACCAAATACTAACCAGTAAGTAAAACTATTATACTGCATATCACCCAAGGGTGTGGCCTAGCGAAATAATTTGAGAA
Source organism: Solanum aculeatissimum (assembly GCA_038996855.1). Classification (NCBI taxonomy): domain Eukaryota; kingdom Viridiplantae; phylum Streptophyta; class Magnoliopsida; order Solanales; family Solanaceae; genus Solanum; species Solanum aculeatissimum. The sequence continues at coordinate 819 of JBCEWC010007899.1, read as the reverse complement.
CTATGAAGTAGGTGATTTCTTCCTGTGTATTCTAACATTGATGGAGAGAGTTTCCTAGTACCCTATTGTTGATACTATTATTGGTGAAAGGTGACAGATATCCTCTGTGGTGCGCGTCCAAACACCATGGTTATTTTAAAAACAATTATACTGCATAAAATATATAAGTAATTTCACATATGTAAGCTTTTGCACTACACACACTATCATTAGCATTGAAGCAAAAACACGCTATACTTGCTTCTCGAGTTAATTGGTTGATCAAAGACAAAGCAGATTGATGTAGCGAAACGATTACACAATTTCCGACGAAATCCCTTAAGAAATTATGGCATATTAAACCAAAAAAAGAAGTTATACTGATATATTATGAACGAACCGACAATCAGGAAATGGCTCAAAACGAAGAAATTAACATGATCATATATATACACTCATAGTTCGTCAATAACATGTCAATCCAATCAGCAGAACCATAACAAATTGGTAGTTAACAAACCCTTACCTCATTAATTATCAAAATTAAGAAAAATCGGTCTCCGATTGTTCCTCCGAACAGAATCGTAGCTGCAAAACCCTAGGCGAAAAATGGAGAATCGAAGTCCGATTTCGCTAATGCTCTTTTGCTTTAATCAAATGCAGAATTTAGTGGTATTGATTCGTTATTAATAAAGTGTTAGGCAAGCAATGTGTTAATTATATGGATTTATTTATTATACAAGTTTCTAGAGTGTTTATATATATTCCTAATCCTAAATCTAGAGGAGGGCCGACGCTTCGGAGATCAACAGGACTACACGTGGATTCTGTCAGTGTGTG
>JBCEWC010007898.1:0-20744 GCA_038996855.1 Solanum aculeatissimum | reverse complement strand
TTAAAATTTACAGAACTTGAATTTTTCGTAAAATAATTTTTTAATTTTTTTGTATGGGGTGGGGGGGAGGGGGATGAGGATCCGAGGTGGAGTAAAAAATTTGATTTTTTCGTAAAATAAATTTTTTTGGCCAATCGCAAATGTTTCTTTTACTTTTCTTTTTTATAACTATAAATAGGTGGAATAGTGTTAATGACATGTCATTTTCTTATTTCAAAAAATATAAATAGGTTGAATAATATTAATGATGTGTCATCACGGGATTGGACACAAAATTCACGTCATAGCGGTGTATCTCACGCACTTGGGTTGTTGGACAGCTGTGCCTAATTGATAAAAAAAATAGGCAAGTTGGAGTGTCTGTTTGTACATTTTGAAAGTTAGAGTTCCAACTTAAAATTTGACTCTAAGTTAAGGGGCTAATTTATGTATTTGTCCAAACATGAATGTAACAAAAGCATGTGAACTTCAACAATTGAGATATGCCATGATATCAAATACTAAAATAATATACTTTACTTTTTTTAAGGAGTTTCTTTAGACAACAACAATTACTATGAGCCTCATGATGATATAACATCTTGTTCACATTTTCAGAGCCATCCAATACCTTGTCAGAGTAACAGACTAACTTAACTTATAGATCCATCTAATAGGCCTTCTCAGAGGCGGTGGGCAGTTACTCATATTATAGTACAATCCAATCCTACATTAGCTATGTAATTTTATGGGGTTTGATTATTTGAACTCTTACCAAAATTGAATCCCAATACTATTCTCCTAATTAATGCAATAATGCTCATCTAATATCTATGTTAAGACAATACTCGAAAAGCCCTCTTTAGAAAAAATTGATCTTTATTTTACTTTGATGACTGAATTTCTTTTTAAAAATATTCATGCTATTCTTGAAATAGTACCTCTTTTCTTAATGCAAAATAATACATTTGGAATCATTTATATTCCCTTAAATCTCATTCTCGATGATAAATGCAAAATCCTTTAACTCGATGAAAATTCTAAAAATCATGCATAATGCATAGAATGTGAAGTACTTTAACCGGCTAAACTTTTCTTATAAAACTGATATGTAATTCTTTATTTTTTTTAACCATGCTCTTTTCATAATCAAGTAATGCACTTGGAACACTCATGTTCCCTTAAAACTCTTTCTTTATCGATAACTTTGAAATACTTTTGCTTTAATTAAAAATAATACACCATATATAGAAATGTAAATTCTTCAATTCAACTTAACTACGATTCATGTGAAAATAAGCATGAACAACCATTCAAGGACTAGGATCATATGAAGAAATGAAATCTCCACGAATATTTATAGAATTTAGTGCAAAAAAAATGATCAAATTCAAAAATTCAAGAGACTTAGGTTAAAATCCTAGATTAAACTTTTATTGAATGAATTTAGATGTAATTCTTCAGGAAAAACTTATTCCTACACTATGAGTAGCCTTATATACCTAGAAGAACTATATTCTTGAAAACCTTTGAAGAAGATGCTTAAAAATCCTAACTTTTCTCTTTTTGATTTCTTGCTCTAAGACTTGGGAGTGATTGTAAGAGTAAATTGATGGAATAATACTAATAAAGACCTTAAGTAGATGTAAAACACTCAGGATTTAGGCTTAGAAAAATTAGAGAAATTATAAAAATATCCTTCATTAAAACTACCAAAGTAATCTACCGATACCATCTATGATCCGTAGTAAAAGCTTCTATGGACCATAGAAATCAACTGTAGAAACATAATTAGCTGAGATATGGGATCCCAGAGTTTATTCTACGTCTTAAACTACGACCCATAGGTGCATCTATGACTCATAGTTAGGTCAGTAGGAATTTGAACCCAAAACATGACCCTCAAGACTTTTTCCATGAGTCAATAGGACGAATTCATAGACCCATCCATAACTCATAGTTCAGGATCGTGGAAACTAACCTAGAAAACTCTATTATGATAGTCTTTGATAAAACAGTCATAACCTTTTACCCTAAACTCCAAATAAGAAAATCTTGGTGGCATTAGAAAGAGGACTTATAGACCTTTAATTTTATAGGTATTGGTCTATCTAATTCTTTATGTGTGGAAAGTTATGATCCCTAATGTTGATTATTATATGAATTAATGCAAAAAAATTTAGTCGATAGAGAGGTTTTGAACTCGACCAAGTACTAGAGGTCTCTTATGACCCTAAACCACTTCGAATATACTTTTCACATATAAGAAGGGACCTTAATACATAATGTAATGACCTAGACTGTCATTATTGGGGGTGGGATGAGTTCCATGACTTTTAATTTCCCTTGGACTGGAGTTGGTGCATCATAGTAGGATTATTCCTGCCATAGTGGTGCTGCCATGATGGGATTGTAACTGCCATAGCAGGATTGACAAATAAAAGTTAAAAGATGTTAATCCTAATTATCCTCTTTTTACTCATGATGACAAAAATTAAAAAAAGGTTATCTTAGAAACCCTCAGAAGGCTGCTATATGCTTAGGAGGAGAGGGGAGAAGAGATACTAGCCTAAGGGAGCCTCAACTAATGAAATTCAAATATGCCTTTGTTGTTTCATCATCAAAGTCATAAATAATGTTGAAATCATACAGTATCCGCTTGACACTCATGTAGGGTAGATTTTCCTTCTTAAGTAATTGTAAACCTATTCTCATCGCATAGTATGATATTCATTGTTGGGAGATATCGTGCTTAGGCCTTCCAACATAGATTTTGGATGGCTAATTAGGTGTTCATAATTGTTAGGTAAGGAAAGTAATATGTGGGTTTGATTAGTCTATGACTGGTAGTAATAGTCTAGTCCTAGATTTGTGCTTAGTACCTCTTACTGAGATAAGGGTTGAAATTAGTGTGGATGTATTCCCTTGGATTAATTCTATAACATTTCAAGGGATTTACTTGTAGGTTGGTAGGTGATGGTTTAATATTTTTATTTGTATGATATATACATGTTAACTGATTCATATAACTTCTTGTATGTATGTGAAAAAGAAAATGATGAAATAAACTAGTTGATAACCTATCATGATCTAATTTGCATGCAATCAACTCTTACTTGAACTTGGTCAATGTTGCATTATTCATTGTGGATGTGATAATGATTGTGATTATGCTTGTGTTTATAGATCAAGTGTCATATTCTGATACATCTACTACTATTAGATTAGGTGTCAACTTTCAACATATTTATTCTATTTGAATTGTGTTTCACGTTTTGACACATCTATTATATTTGAATCGGGTGTCATATTTGGAAACATCCATTATATTTAGATTGGATATCATATTTTAACAGATCTACTATTATTGGATTAGGTGTCAAACTCTGATATGTCTATTATAGTTGGAACAAGTGTAATGTTCTGACACATTTACTATTATTGGATCAGAATTACATTTTGGCACATCGATTATAATTGGATCAAGTGTCACATTCTTGTACATCTACTATGATTGGATTGGGTGTCATGTTCATACACATACTTGCTTGAGTTTGGGTCCCTTGGTAGGACTATTGTTGTATTGCTTTAAATTGACAACATGAGACTGTATGTGAGCATGAATTGTAAAACATTGTACTATTTTAGTATGTGGATGTGATTACTTATGTAGTAAAAAGAGGATTTGATATAATTATAATTGTTCATGCCCATATGTGTAATAATTGGCATACCAGAATCGGAAGCTGAAGTGTTAATAAATTTCTTCTCATCGTATTGTTATTTATATGACTATTTTGTGATTTGGTTTCACATCCTTTATCTGGATACATTGTGGGTATTGTTATAATTCCATGTACTCAGGCATGGGGTGGCATGTGATGAAGGAGAGAGTAGATATGGGATGTTAAGTAATAAATTGATGAGTTTGGTTAGACTATAATTAGTACTATAATTATGTGTGTTAATGGGATCCTAGAAGGGAAGTTTGAGTTTCTACTCCCAAGCAAGCCATACTGGCAGGAATAATCTCACTAAGCTGGGACTGTTATAGCGGGATAGGTCTTGCCATTACAGAACAAAAATGGGTAGAGAGAGAAATCTTAAATGACTTTGATGTGTCCATTTGCAAGTATGTATAATATATTCTAGGCCAAGTGTTAGTGATAACAAATAATAAAAAAGGGTAAAATGATTTAACCCAAGTTAGCAGTTGTAGGTTTTTGGAAAGTTCAATCATGAGGAATATAAGGGTTAGGCCCTGATTGTACCAAAGTTGGTAGCGGGATAATAAGAAGGTTGGTATCATGTTACCTATTGGTGGTGTTTCAGGTTAAGCGGATGGTAAAAGTATGTAGTAAGAGAGTCGGGATGGGGCATTATATTCGTTCATGTTTCTTCTGACTATTTGCTTATATTGTGTTGTGAGTTTTAGGTTAGCCGATGATGCCTACCAGTACATATTATTTGTACTGATGTTATTCTTTTTATACCTATTTGGTATAGTTTATTGCAGGATCGATGAAGACGAAGATAATCTCCAACAACTTTTACTCTTCCTTCCTTATGGTGGGAGTTGTGACATTATTGTATTTTATATTGTATTCTTAGAAGCTTTTTTGCCTATTTTGATTAGATACTTTGGGTGTGTTAGACGTCTTTTCAAAAGTTTTATATTTTCTTAAACTCAAGATTTGGTAATAATATGATTTTCTTCCGTATTATCTTATGACTCTTTATTTTCTACATGATTTAGTTGGTGGAAAATCTAGTGTCGTCCTATCTTGGTAATAGAGTAGGTGCTTGAATGGCCTGGTGGGTTGGGTTATCACAATTGGTATAAGAGCCTAGGTTACCATCATCGAAGTATATTCACACATGTGGAACATAATCTTGTGAATTGGTGTGTTGATATCCACATCTAATCTTTAGGAAGCTATGAAACATTCTAGGGAGTCATTTCCTTTCTTCTCTCCTTTTGTGCGATTATCGCTTATTCTGAATTTTAATTGGTATCTCCACAAGGTAAATCGGAGGCCATTAACAATGTTGAAGGAATAGAGGTAATGAAGTTGGAGCTAGGAAGGTTAAAAATTGGTATTTGGCCTTGAGGGCTATGTAAACACGTGGATGATTGACTAAAGATCACCCATGAAATAACTTAACTGGATGACATATAACTTGGACTTATAAATTCTATAAATAAATTCTATAAATAAAGTTTCTTATATAACTGTCAGAGTGTAGAGTGTAATTACTTGAATGACTTGATGTGATTATGTGCATGGTAATGCCTGGCTAAGTGTCTATATATGTGTTTTGCCTGACTAACTGACTATGTGCAAGTTGTTCTTGCCGAAGGATTTGAAATCATGAGAGAGGGAATTTATTAGGGCCCTACGAATTCATGGACAAATATAGTCTCAATTATAACTGTAATTAGGTAGGATAGGTACACCTTGGGGATGTCCATGTTATTACATTAATGATAGCAAAGACTTGGGTGCCTATATCATGTTGGGTTGATATTGGGTTGGGCTCTAAAAAATATAAGTATGGGATATGATAACTGGTTAAGTTGTGATCCAAGAGTGGGAAGGAAATCTGTTCAATAAAAATGCTTTGCTAGGATGGATGTCTACCTCGATATAGCGGTGGGGATCCCACCATAGTGATCCCTCTATGGCGTGACGGGGCTAGGCAGAATCCAAGCCCAATTTTCCTAATGTCCACTCTATTTTGATTGTGTTTTTCTATATCGATTTGATTACTTCATCTTATGCTTAGACCTAAGACTCGGATATAGTACTATAATATATAGTTAGCTAGCATGTGTATAGTACATGAAAACCAGATTTAGCATTCACCATTCATTAATAGTTGCAACAAAATGACAGAAATAGAAATATCATCTATTACATGCCACCTTGGTGCAAAGAATTAGAATTTGTAAAACCAAAGAGGGGAAGGGGTCCTAGTCATAGTCGAAAGAGAGGTTCTCTGGGGGGGTCGATCGCCTATCTAGGCTCACTCAAGAAGGGGAACTCTGTGAAATCATCCCTATTTAGGGAGAGGAGCTCCTGCTGGGGGACACACAAGAGAATATCATTTTGATGGACTTTCATATCCTAGTAATCAAATGATCTCTCTCTTTATTCTTCCTCCTCTCCCACTCCAACTGGTGGTAAAGCATCTTCAACTCTCGTACAGTAGAGACTGGGGTTGAGGTCCTTGCAGAGAAACCCTCCATAGTCCTTCACATTAAAGCTAAGTTCTCTTTCACGCAAATGCATGTTAGGGGATCCATGAACTGGAAAGGGTGGGCGCTCTCCTCTCCCTTCTCATTGGCCTCCTCAACTGTCGTATTGTTGTTTTATGCTCTATCTACCTTCTTCCTCTTTCTTCCCATGGTGGAACCCTGTCTTATCAAGAGAGGATGGAAAGGAGGATCTATGTGGATTATGTCCTCGGGACCCATGAGTGGCATTCCTGCCACCTCGCACACGTAGTAATCAACCCAGGTAGGAAGAATTCCTTCTTGTTTCCCCTATAAAACATATTCCACTCACACATGATTTGTTCCCCCATTTCATTTTGATTCCCCTAATCCCGCAAGCTACCACAAGTTCACGAAGCTAGGTCACATCTTTCTAGTTGCCCGAAGGTAGGTCATGTCTTTCTAGTTACCTGATGGGCAAATCATCCTAGGCATTAGGCTCAACAACCTTTTAGCATCAGCAGACTAGTAAATACTACTGATGCCATCATTAGTGGCCCCATGCACCGTACTCCTAGACCCCTCATCCACTAGTATGTCCCTAAACCAAGTCAAGTTTATCCTCAGTTTGGCATCGAAAAAAGCCTAAAGAATAATTGGCAACTCCAGCACTACATTGATGAAGGCCAAGCTCAATGGTACATCCACCCCATGGATGAAAATTAAAGGTTGGGGATCATCCCAACTCATCATGGGGAGGAAGGCATAAAACGCTTGCACCCATTTCGTGCGTGCATCAGGAGAGGCCTCCATAAAAGACCCCAGATAAATTCCTCTATCCCAGCACAAAAAACTAAGGGCTTCGCCGCCAACCCTTACATCTTAAAACTCCTCTCATAAAGAAACTTGGTATGTCACCAGTCTCAGTATCACTGCCAATTGGCATTGTCTGGGAACATGGTGAGGGGAGAGTTAACTTTGTGCATGTCGTCCATTGTCTTGTAACCTAAAAAATGAGTTTAATGCATGTCAGAATCTTGCATAATAAAATAATTTTTTGCATGGGAAAAATAAAGTTTTCTAGATGGGGTCGAGAGGTCACTGGTTTGTGGCCAGGATCCTTCTATAACGTGTCTGCCATAGCGGGAAGCAAGGTCATCATAGCGGCCTTCATCCACCCAGAAATTTTGGGTGCGTTCATGGCATCCATCAACCCTAAATTCCACCTTTCATGAAAAATTTTCAATAGATCAGTTCTCCCAAAATGTTCTAGTACAAATTAAATTATTCAATAATCTAGCAATATAACCCTTATATGAGGACAAAATCCTAAGAGTTCAGTCAAGAACACCGTGCAACTTTTCCTACCTTTTTTAGGCTATTTGGGCCAGATATTTTCATAATTCGTATGCCCAAAATGTTGTTAAGACATTGTGGACGTAATAAAAGGGTCCATGTTGTGCTATCACTTAAAAATTATGTGACACATTTGAAGTCATAAAAAAACTATTCCTAGGCCTATATACTCTATTGATTTATAGCGTTCAATCGTTGCTAAGTGAAAATAAAGTAATCAGAGTAAGGGAAGAGATCATTACTATAGATTTGAAGTTCAGAATGAAGCTGGTAGATTTGACGTTAAAAACAAAGTGGGTGAGAGCATTTTTTAGAGTTTTGAGTATGTAAAGGAATAAATGAGAAACCCCTTTGTTTTCTTCCCATTTTAGCCAATCTATCCCGCCATAGCAGTAGGGACTCCTACCATCGAGGGACAGGGGCCGCTATAGAGGGATCGAGCCTGACAGTCACTTAATTAGCATTAGGTTCCGTCCTTTTCCCTCTTGTTCGACCCTTTCTTGGGGCCCCTTTTGTGATTCTTAGGCCCTGAGATACTTGGTGCCTCGCAACCATGATAAGCCATGCCTCATTCAGAAAGTTTCTAACTAACTTATTTCGCTTCGTTGCTTGTTGTTTGGGGACGAAAAGGGAATAAATTAGTATATATTGTAAAAACCTATATAGTCATTATTGGGGTGGGATGAGTTCTATGGCTTTTAATTTCCCTTAGATTGGAGATGACTCGCTATAGTAGTGTCACCATTGTCACACCCCAAACTTAAGGGGCGCAACTAGCACATAATGCCAAATTATAGGCCAGAGCTGACTATTAAACCACTTGCCACTAGCACATAGCAGCAATCTATAAATAAGAAAACAAATAGGTATATCTCGCTCTAATACTAAATAATCAGTCGGCAAGGCCCCTGTAAATAGCTCTATAAAAGAGATAACTATTCCCAATAGTTCATATAAAGAAATAACCAAATAGCACACAAGTCCCATTTTAGGCGTCGAGGCCACTAAGATGTTTGTAAAAAAGTAGAAAGCAGGTATGTATCAAGACAATACAACAGTATCTATTAAACCTCAACAAACCAACAACTAGACCAACATAGCCATTTACGTAGCTATACAACCTACACACTAGTTTGCAAGCCTCTAAACTAGTAAAGATTGGCGGGACAAGGCCCTAGCCTACCCAAAAAACCATATATAACCAAAGTCAATAAAGCTCAAAACTCTGGCAACTCTGGAAAAAAGAGGCTCGCCAACCTGCTAGAAGTAAGTCGTGTTGTTGGGAGGTCTATCGAACCATCTTTTGAGACCTACAAACTTGAATGCAACACACCCAAACAGTGTGGCATTAGTACAAAATAATGTACCAAGAAAGAATGGCAATAATCTAAATTAAAAGGTATCATAAATTACTCAATGTAACAAGGTAGGAAATTCAAAATAAGATAAACATATCAAACCTACTCCTGGATCTAAGCATACCAAAATAATCAAACAACAACCTAACCAAGCCCTCATTAGCTTAGTAGGTAAAAATAATAGATAATACCACCTACCTAGGCCCTCATAAGCCCATAAGGTGTCAATTCAGTCTAAACACCCCTAATCAATAGCCCCCTAGGAAGTCAAATACTCCTCTTAGCCAATAATATAGACTCCTAGGCAGAATATAGATCTCTTAGACATCAATATAGCCTCGTAGGAAACGCATATCTCTCTTAGGCAGAAACATAGGCCTGTAGGCAACGCATGTCCTACTTAGGCATCAAAACATCCCCGTAGGTTACTCAGAACCCTCTTAGGTAGTAACATAGCCCCGTAGGCAACACATGACTTTCTTAGGCATCAATATAGCCCCATAGGCAACTCATAGACCTCTTAGGAAGAAACACAACCCCATAATCAACACATGATCTTCTTAGGAAATGATCACATTCCTACAGCAAATCACGATAGCCCCAAGGGAAGAAATAACAATTATACAAGCTAAAAGCGATTTAGCTACAAGCGACCTATATAAATAGTTTCTTAGTCATACCCAATATAGTTCCTCTACAAACTCCATACGAATATTGACCTAGGGAGAAACATAACTAGTTGGGAATCCAACCACCAACAATTATGGCTACTAGTACATCAACAATAGCAACCTAATTATCTTGCTCTTAAGCTTTAAGAAAACATGCCAAAAGAAGGGAATAGCCTTGAAATGCCTTTTTTGATGATTCCACATGACCTTTTAACTTCTTTTCAAACCCCTTCTGATACTATAACATGGCATGCTTATAATCAACACGTGAATACAAAGTACCAATACAATCCTATAAAAGATGTGGATTTCAATCACAAATAATTGTTTGCAACTTATTGAATATATACCAATAAAAATGGAAAAGATAACCTTTTTTAAGACCAAAGTTATACCACACATTTCACAAAGAAAACTATACCAAAGTGATGAGCTCACAACATAGAGCAATTTTCATTAAAGATCTCGGATGAGATTATTAATGTATATGAGTGGTTAGGGGAAAATATTTTTTATTTTTGGGGATCTTAGATGAGCTGAAATGAGTAAAAATAGAGAAGACAACCTTTTGTAAAGCTCCACCAACCTATGGGCCCACTTGATGTGTCTGCTTGTGTAGTCTTATAAAAATGGGAATATCTCCCTACTCTGAAGTCCATATGAATAAATAGTTTGATGCGTTGAAAAATAGACTCATAGACCTTTGATTTTATAGGTTATGTACCTTATAACTCTTTATGGATTAGGAGAAAGCCTCCAATACATTTGACCCAAATCTTACAAAAATCTTTATGAAGGAATTTACAAGAACTTTTTCCAACTTTTATTCGGCCACTTTTTTAACTTCAAAACTTGAGATACAACCTCTAAAAACCTAAAATATGAAATATCACATCACACTTAATTTATTATTCATCCTCTTTGTCTTTCCAAGAGGTACGAGTTAATTTAGACGTTCTGAAAAGTTGGGGTGTTACATCCTTCCCCCGTTTGAAACATTTGTCCTCGAATAAAAAATATCTAATTCACGTGGTTGAGTCCTTAGGAGTAACCAAAATTTTAGTATAGTCCCCCATGTAAATACCACTATCTATGAACTTAAAACACAGAAATGTCAACCCAGTTGTTTCACAAGACAACATAAATAGCTAAGAAACATAGCTCTGCAATAATAGTGTACAACAATAACAGAAAACATAATAATAACCAATAATACAATGATCAAAGAAATATCTTACCTCACTGTACAACTATAAATTGATATGCCATCACCCTAGAGTATGAAACAAGTGAGGATACTTGGATCTCATGCCATTCTCAGCTTCCTAGGTCACCTCTTCTCTATTCTTGTTTCTCTATAATACTTTAATAGAAGCCACATCATTGGTCCTTAATCTTCGAACCTATCGATCTAATATGGAAATTAGAGTTTCCTTGTAGGACAACTCTTCTATGATCTGAACATCTTCAATTGGGACAACTTGAGAAAGATCTCCTATGCACTTTTGTAGCATCGATAAATGGAAAATTAAATGAACAGATTCTAGCCTCGAAGGCAACTCTAACTCATAAGAAACTCATCCTATCCTATGAAGGATCCTATGGGGCCCAATGAATCTTGGACTAAGTTTTTCGTTCTTGCCAAATCTCATAACACCCTTCATAGGTAAGACTTTCAAGAATACCCAATCATTGACACCAAACTCTATGTCCCTTCGCCACATATCTTAGCATGATTTCTGCTAACTTTGACTCATCAACAATCATTCCTGAATAAGCTTATCCTTTTTTACTGTCTATTGTCCTACGCTTGGTTCAATTAACTATGACTCACCTACCTCGAACCATCCAATAAAGGACCTACATTTTTCCCCATACAAAGCCTCATAATATGTCATCTTAAGATTAGAGTGATAACTATTATTTTATTCGAACTCAATAAGAACTAAGTGATCATCCCAAATTTATTTGGAGTCTAGAAAACATGCTCGTAACATATCCTCGAGCGTCTGAATTGCATGCTCAACTTGATCATTTTTCTAAGGGTGGAAAGTTACAGTAAGGTTAACTTGTGTCCCCAGCCCTTTTTGGAAAGACTTCCAAAAGTTAGTGGTAAATTGAGCTCCTCTATCAGAGATAATAGATACTGGAAGACCATGCAGCCTAACAATCTCTCTAATATAAAGCCTAGCATAGTCTTTACCTGTGAAAGTAATCCTGACTAGTAAAAAGTGGGTTGATTTTGGTAGCCTATCAACAATTACCCAAATAGAATCAAACTTAAGGTGCGACCAAGGTAACCCAGTAATAAAATCTATATTAATTGCCTCTCACTTCCACATAGGAATGGTTATCTCCTAAACTAGTCCAACAGGATTTTGGTGTTGAACCTTCACCTATTGATAGGACATAGTTCCACAAACTAAGAAATATGTTTCTTCATCCCGTACCACCAATAAATCTCTTTGATATTATGGTACATCTTTGTCGAACCTGGGTGGATAGAATAATGAGAATTGTGTGCCTCTTCCATAATCTGATGTTAAAGCCTTGCAACATCTCAAACACATAACGACCTTCATATCTATGAACCCTCTCTCCTGCTATATCAAATTCTAAAGACTTCTTATCTTGATTCTTGTCTCTGAGCTGTTCTAAGTTAGAATTTTCATGTTGCGGTGCCTTTACCTCCACAACTAGAGTTAACACGGTTGCGTCCTGAATTGTGACCCTACTATCACCTACCGCTAACAATCTTACTAGCTAGCTAATTGATGAAGTTGTCGAGCTAACCCATGCCTCTTAATATTTAAATAGGATAAAATATCATAGATCTATGACTAAGGGCATCAACTAGCACATTTGCGTTCCCTGGATGATATAAAACATCTATATCATAGTATTTCAGTAACTCAAGCCCTCGACGATGTTGCAAATTCAGCTTTTTTTTTCTAAAGATATACTGAAGGCTCTTATGATCTGTGAAGATGTCAACATAAATTCCATACAAATAGTGCCTCCAGATCTTCAATGCATGCACAACTATAGCCAACTCTAAATCATGAGTCAAATAGTTCTTCTCATGCTTCCTTAACTACCTTGAAGCTTATGCAATCACCTTACCATATTACATTAGAGCACATCTTAAACCCACACCTAAATCATCACAGTACACTACAAGTCCCTTCGAACCTTCTAGCAAGGCTAGAACTAGTGTTGAGGTCAACTTATTCTTCAGTTGCCAAAAACTATGCTCGCAAGGCTCAATCCAAAGGAACTTGGCTACTTTTTGAGTCCGCCTCATTAATGGTGCTAAAAGCAAAGAAAACCCCTATACAAATATGTTATAGCATCCAGCTAACCCCACGAAACTACAAACCTCTATTAGTGTTGCCGGTCTAGGCCAAGTCTTCACAACCTCAATCTTTTGTGTATGAACCATAATGCCTACATCTGATACAATATAGCCTAAGAAAGCAACAGAGCTCAACGAAATCTCACACTTAGTAAACTTTTCATAAATTCCTTCTCAAAGAACCTGAAGGACTGCTTGCAAATAATCTGCATGCTTGGCTTTTAAATGGAAAAAAACAAAATATCATCAATAAATACAATCACAAATAAGTCTAGATATTGCCTGAATATACTATTCATCATGTTCATGAACACAACTGGGGCATTGGTCAATCCAAAAGATATCACCAAGAAATCAAAGTGTCCATACTTGGTTCTAAAACCTGTCTTTCGGATATCGTTCTCCAGGACTCATAGATGATGATAACCTGATCTCAAATCAATTTTTAAGAAGTACTTAGAACCTTTCAACTAATCAAATAAGTCGTCGATCCTTAGAAAAGGATATTTATTCTTTATGGTTACCTTATTTAGTTGTTGATAATCAATACACATTCTTAATGTGTCATCTTTCTTTCTCATAAATAATAACAACGCACCTCATGGTGAAGCACTAGGCCTTATAAAGTCTTTATCTAGCAAGTATTTCAGCTGATCCTTTAGTTTCTATAGCTTAGAAGGAGTCATTCTATAAAGAGGGATAGATATGGGTTGTGTATGTGGTAGTATATCAATAGCAAAATCAATTTCCCATTCTGGTAGAATACTAAAAAGCTTGTATGGAAGTACATCCATAAACTTATTAACCACCGGTATGGATTGGAAAATTTGTTGTACTACATCTATGTCCTGAACGTGAACAAGATGATAAATACAACCCTTTTTAATCATTCTCCTTGCCTTAAGGTATGAAATAAACCTACCTTTTGCATTGTTGTACTGCCTTTCCATTCTTGAACTACTTCTCTTGGAAAATGGAATCTAACAATCTTTGTCCAACACTCAACATTAGCATAAAAAGATGCTAGCCAGTCCATACCTACAATGACATCGAAATCAACCATCTCTAACTCTTCTAGGTTGACAAAAGTTTGACAGTCAATGAGTTCTATCATACAACCTTGATAGACTCTCTTGGCAATAATAGACTTACCTACTGGTGTAGCCACAACGAAGGTCCAGTTCAATGACTCCACTACTATACCTAACTTCCCCACAATAAATGGAGTAATATAGGACAGAATAGATCCTAGAATAAACCCTGTCATGCATCGTATCAACAAATATTGGTGCATAACTAGACAATGAATCAAATCTCATCTCATAGTCTCAAACACTCATGTTGCCTTATCAAAGCTATAGAAACCGATATACTCGAGCATCTCTAAGCTCTCGAGGCAAATAATGATTTATGAAAGCTCCTGTAAAGCTATCCCGAGTTAGTAGAGGTGCATTTTTTCTCTTGGATCTCTCCTAATCTCGTACAACAATACTACAACATCACGCAATCTAAATGTTGCTAACTTAACTAACTCAGATGCTAAGGCATACATGACCCTGAAGATCTTATGAAGTTGGTAAATAAAATGTTGAGGGTCCTCTTTGTGATCTATCCCAACAAATTATGGAGGATTCAAGGAAATAAATTCACAAACTCTCGAATTGTCAAACCCTTGAGAAGTTCTGGCAACATCTAGCATAGTTAGATGGTACTGTGCAGCTACTAATTGTGCTAACATACACACTACACTCTTGAAATCTTGATTAGATGGAATAAGAGGAACTGAAGGTGGTACTACTGGTGGAACTGGGTTCCTGTAGCCCTCGAAGAATTCTAAAGTGGTGGAGAATCTATAAGGGGCTAAGGAAGATGTCTCCCCCTGGGTCTCAGCATGGGTTATCTCTAAAAGTGGTACCTTGTCGATACCCTCACCTACAGCAATGTCTAGCCCCCATCTAGTTGCGGTCTGTCTAGTGTCAGTCATTTCTTCTACATACAAATATCAAATATAAGCTTGAATATTGAATCCTTAAGACACCGCTCTATAGCATGAGGTGAGAAAAAAAGGATAACCATTCTAACATGCCAAGTAGCTTCCTACTCATAGAATGTGGTGCATAACACATTTATAAATAAGACTTTACTAGACATGGCTTGTAGACTCCATAGGATATGATATTGCTCTAATACCAAGTTTGTCACACTCCAAACTTAAGGGATGGAATTGGCACCTAATGCCAAAATATAGGCCAGAGATGACTACTAAACCACTTGACACTAGTGCATAGCAGCCACCCATAAACAAGAAAACAAACAGGTATATCTCAGCCTAATAATAAACAATCAGCCGGCAATGCTCCTGTCAACAACTCTATAAAGAAGAAAATTATTCCCAATAGTTCATATAAAGAAATAACCAACTAGCACACAAGTACTATTTTGATATTCGAGGCTACCATGATGTCTGTACAAAATCTAAAGATAGGTGTGTATCAAGACAATACAACATCAATTATCAAACCTCAACAAACTAACAACCAGACCAATATGACCATTTGCGTAGCTATACAACCTACACACTAGTCTGCAAGCCTCTAAGAGTAGTAAATCTTGGTGGGACAGAGCCCCAACATACCCAAAATATCATATACAACCAAAGTCAACAAACCTCAAAACTATGGTAGTTCTTGTAGAAAAGGGCTCGCTAACCTACTAGAAGTCAGTCGTGCTATTGGGATGTCTATTGGACCATTTGTGGGGATCTGTAGGCATGAATATTGTGCCCCCTAGTAGTGGGGTTTCAGTACAAAATAATTTACCAAGTATGAATGGCAATAGTCTAAATGAACAAGTATCATAATATACTCAATGTACAAGGTATGAAATTAAGAATGATATAATTATATCAACTTGCTTCTGAATCTAAGCATAACAAAATAATCAAACAACAACCTAACCAAAACACCCTAAGCTCAGTAGGTACAAACAACAAATAAGACCATCTACCTAGGCCCCCATAATCTTAGAAGGTGCCAATTCTATCTAAATACCCCTAATTCATAGCCCTCGAGCAGCACAGAGCCCTCTTAGGCAATAATATAGACTCGTAGGCAACATATAGCTCTCTTAGATATAAATATTGCCTCATCGATAACTCATATTCCTCTTAGATAGCAATATAGCCCCATAGGCAACACATGTCCTTCTTAGGCAACAATATAGCCCCGTAGGTAACCAATAGCCCTTTGAGGCAGCAACATAGCCACGTAGGTAACAAATGGACTTCTTAGGCATCAATATAGCCCCATAGGCAACTCATATCCCTCTTAGGTAGCAACATAGATCAATAGGCAACGCATGGCCTTCTTAGGAAATGATCACATTTCTAAAAAAAATCACAATAGCCCCAAGGGCAGCAATAACAATTTCATAGGTTAAAAGTGAGTAATTTAGCTATAAGCAACCTATATGAATAGTTTCTTAGTATTACCCAACATAGTATCTCTACGAACCCCATACAAATACTGACCTAGGGAGGAACATAACCAGCTGGACAACCAATCACCAACAATTATGACTACTAGTACATCAATGATAGCAACCCAATAATCTTGCTCCTAAGCTTTAAGGAAACATGTCAAAAGAAGGGAATAGTCTTAACATATATTTTTCGGTGATTCCCCATTACCTATTAAGTTTTTTTAAAATCCCTCCCTGATACTACAACACGACATGCTCATAATCAACACAAGAATTCAAGGTACCACTACAATCCTACAAAAGATATGGATTTCTGTCATAAATTACTATTTGCGATGTATTAAAGCTACAGTCAAAGAAAGAAAAGTCTTACCTGATCTTTAAATAGTAATCAAACCCTAAAATTGAATAAAAAACCATTTCTTCCCAAACCCCAACAGAGATACATCATACGATTCACAAAGAAAACTATACCAAAGTGATGAGCTTGAAGCGTAGAGCAATTTTTGTTAAAGACCCAGGATGAAATTATTAATGTATAGGAGTTGTTAGAGGGAAGTCTTTCTAATTTTTGGGGGTCTTAGATGAGCTAAAATGATTAAAATGGAGAATATAACATTTTGTAAAGCTACACCAACCTAGGGGCCCACTTGATGTGTCTGCTTGTGCAGTCTTACAAAAATAAGAGTATCTCCCTATTATTAAGTCATATGAATAAATGTGTTAAAACTAGACTCGTAGACTTTCGACTTGATAGGTCATGGGCCCCATAACTCTTTATGAATTAGGAGAAAGCTTCCAAGATATTTGACCCAAATTTAGAGAAATCTTTATAAAAGAACTTACGATAACTTTTGCCAACTTTTATTTGGCCACTTTCTTAAGTTTAAAACTTGAGATAGAACCCCTAAAAAACTAAAATATGACATACCACACCATACTTAATTTATTATTCACTCTCTTTATCTTTTCATGAATACGTTCTAAAAAGTTGAGGTGTTACAATCATGGCGGGATAGTACCTACCATAGTAGGATTAACGGAATAGAATTAAAAGATGCAAATAATAAATTACTCTCTTTCCCTAGGATGTCTGAAATATAATAAGATTGCCTTAGAAACACTGAGAAGGATGATCTAAGTTTGGGAGGAGAGGGCAGAAGAGATACTAGCATAAGGAAGACTCAACCAACAAAATTCAATCCTGCTTCTGTTGTTTTACCACCAGAGTCAGGAATTATGTTGGAGTCATGCAATATACACTTGATGCCCAAGTAGGCTAGATTTTCTCTCTTAAGTAGTTGTAAACTTGTTCCCATCACATAGTATGATACTAATTGATAAGAGATATCATGCTTAGGCCTTCAAACATAGAGTTTGGATGGCTAAGTGGGTCGTTATTATTGTTAGCAAAGAAAAATACTGTGTGGGTTTGATTAGTCTATGACCGGTAGTGATAGTCTAATCCTAGATTTGTGCTTAGTACCTTTTGTTGAGATAAGATTTGATTATTAGTGTGGATGTATTCTCGTGGATTGAATTTTATAATTTGTCAAGGAATTTACTTGTGGGTCGGTAGGTGTGGTTTAATATTCTCATTTGTGTAATATATGCATGTTAAATGATTCATAATACTTCTCGCATGTATGTGAAAAAGAGTGATTAAATAAACTAGTTGATAACTTGTCATGATCCACTTGCATGCAATGAATTCTTACTTGAACTTTGCCAGTGTTGAATTATTCATTGTGGATGTGATTATGATTGTGATTGTACTTATATTTGTGGATCGAGTGTCACATTTTAACACATATATTACTATTGGATTGGGTGTCACATTTTGGTGCATCTATTATATTTAGGTTGTGTGTCACATTCCAACACATATATTATATTTGGATCAGATTTCATGTTCCAACATATTTAAATCATTGGATTGGGTGTCACGTTCCAAAACATCTATTATATTTAGATTAGGTGTCATATTTTGACACATTTACTATTATTAGATCGGGTATCATATTTTGACATATCTATTATAATTAAATCGGGTGTCATGTTCTTGCACATCTATTATAATTGGACCATATGTCATGTTCTGACACATACTTATTTGGATTTGGGTCCCTTGAGAGGATTATTGTTATATTGCATTAAACTGAAAATTTGAGACTATAGGTGAGCATAAATTGTAAAATATTATGCTATTACAGTATATGTATGTGATTACATATGTAGTGGAAAGAGGAATTGATGTAATTATAATTGATCATGCCCATTTGTGTAACAATTGGCATGCCAGAACCAGAAGCTGGAGTGTTATTGAATTCCTTCTCATGGTGTTATTATTTATATGACTGTCTTGTGAATTGGTTGCACATCCTTTATCTGGCTACATTATGGATATTGTTATAGTTTTATGTACTCAGGCATGGAGTGGTATGTGACTAAGGGGAGAGTGGTTATGAGATATTAAGTAATAAATTGATGAGTTAAAGTCAGACTATAATTAGTATCGTGGTTATGTGTATTAATGAGAATCTAGAAGGGAAGTCTGAGTTTCTACCCGCAAGTAGGCTGCACTACTAAGAGTAATCCCACTAAGGTGGGCCACCATAGCGAGATAGGTCCTGTTATGGCGGGCCATAAGTAGAGAGGAAAAACCTTAAATTACTTCAATGTGGCCATTTACGAGTGAGTATTGAATATACCAAGCCAAGTGTTAGTGAGAACGAATAATTAAAAAAGAGTAAAATAATTTAACCCAAGTTAGTGGTTGCGGATTTTTGAAAAGTCTAATTATGAGGAATAGAAGGGCTAGACCCTAATTGTACCAAAGTTGGCAGCCGGATAGTAAAAAGGTTGATATCATGTTACCTATTAGTGGTGTTCCAGGTTTAGCGAATGGTAAAAGTATGTGGTAAGAGAGTCGGGACGGGACATTATATTCCTGGATGTTTCTTCTGATTATTTGTTTATATAATGTGGTAGGTTTTGGGTTAGCTGATGATGCATACCAGTATATGTTATTTGTACTGATGTTACTCTTTCTATACCTTTTTGATATAGTCTGGTTGCAGGATTGGTGATATTTTTTAAGTGAAGACGAAGATGATCTCCAACAACTTCTACTCTTTCTTCCTTATGGTGGGTGTTGTGTCATTATTGTATTTCATATTGTATTCTTAGAAGTTCTTGTACCTATTTAAACTGATACTTTGGGGGTGTTAGATGTTTTTTCAAAAGTTTTAAATTTTCCTTAAACTCGAGATTTAGTAATAATATGATTTTCGTCTGTATTATCATATGACTCTTTATTTTCCGCATGATTTAATTGGTTGAAAATTCAGAGTCCTCCTATCTAAATATTAGAGTAGATGTCCGCATGATCCAGTAGGTTGGATCATGACGTATAAGGACAAGTAGGACACCACTCGCTTTAAGTTTAAATACTAACATTTGAATATTTGTATTCCAATAATAGAGTTATGGGGTATTACACCAACTATCACTTCATTTAAGGGTAAATTCATGATGCTACTGAGTACATTTGTTTCTCTTACTCACCCTTGTTTTTTTTTGCACCTTTTTCGTGCATGTATAGTACTAGGGACTAGTGGCAGTCGGTCATCATAGTACCTTAGATATAAACTAGAGTTTAGGGTGAGCTTCTCAACTGATTCATATCACTAGATTATTCTAAAGAACTTGTAAACTTTTTTATCTTCTATTGAAATCTTAGATGCTTTTGTATTAGTGTCACAACAGCTTCAGGTTCTTGTTTATTTTTGTGATGTTTCAACTTGAATATTACGAGTTTCTACTATATATTTTAAATAAAGTTTATGCTTTCTACTCGTCTTAAATAATTTATGAAAAATGAATATAATTTGCCTACAAGGGTGTCCTCACAACCTAATTATGTATTTTTGGATTGTGAAAAATGGGAGGCTGCAAAATCATTTAGGAAAATTTCCTTATTTTTATCCTTATGTTCTAAAATTAGAGCTTAAGTAGGAACAACTCCTGGAGTGATGTCCGCTTATTCTTCGAATTGAAATAGAATAACGACAAACGGCAATTTCAAATTCAGAGTTACATTTATTTTATTTTATACATAAGTAGAAATGAGTAAAAAATATTGAAGATTAAATTTTCCGACTTCGAATTATTCAAAGATTTTGCAACTACTCAATATTTTTCGTTTATAGACAAAGATTCCCTCTAGTAGATAGAAGAAAAATTGTCATTATTGTAGGAGAAAATTATCTCTTTATATATATTTGGGAAGATGAATTACAAGAGAAAATTAATATGTCAAAATAATC
>JBCEWC010007897.1:0-20746 GCA_038996855.1 Solanum aculeatissimum | reverse complement strand
TAATTAGAAGTCTAACTAATTTCTCCAACTAATTTCAAATCTAACTAACTGACTGCCACATCACTGGGATCAATAGTCCTCAATAATCAAGGACTTATTTGGCGAATGGTTGATGACGGAGTATACTTTACATGATGGTTATGTTAATAATATTAAAAAGAAAATTATAATTAATGCGGGTTTTACAATTTGTAAAATCAAGAAGAAGAAGCAGAAGAAATCGGAGAATGAAGATATATGTATGACAATAAGTGAGATTGAAGTTGAAGAATTTATTAATTCGGTTTTGAAGGAAGATGATACGGCTCAGAATAGAATATTAACATCAAACAATGATCATGATCAACTTGATGCGACGAATAGTATCAATCTTGATGAATATGTGTTTGTGTAGCACATACCTAGGTAAATTCATATAATATTCCTAGCTAGATAGTTTTGTAAAACATCGTACGTTCTCATGTATTATCAAGTACACATTGTGTGCCATATTTTTCTTTCTCAAATTGTGCTTGCTTATTAAATAAGATCAAGTAATGAACCGTTTTAACTCACAACTCTTTCGGTTGTTAAATCCGCAAAATAATCCTTTTTTTTTCCCAATAGATCGATCTTGCGCAATACGTATCCAAATTTGTCATACATGAAAAACTAGAAATATATATATATATATATACTAGGGAGTTTGAGCCTTTAGCTGCTTTCAATGTATTGTATGAATACCGTTCAAATATACACAAGTTCATTAAACACTTGGTACAATTTAAAAAGAAAAGGATCAAAACTGGAAGCAAATATCACTCACCAAATACATATTCTTGTACCAATAGGCAAATCCAGGGGCGGACCTAGGGAGTGGGAGGGGGTTCGGCGAAAAATTACACTATATTTATGGTAAATTTTCTATATTATTTGTATATATATTAAACTTGAAGTTCCTAAATAATAAGCAAAGTCTAGCATAGTGATAGGTCTCTTTTTAAATGAACCTCGTTAAACACAAATGTTCTATGGTGATCACTTGCATACCTACAACTAGGTGAACACTCACAAGATGCTATATTTGAAGGCAAATTTTACAACTTCATACCCCATATGCACTTGTTTTTAGCAAATTTTACAACTTCAAAGTCAAGATGCTATATTTGAAAGCCAAACAACAGGCTTTTTTAACAAGTAGACAAGGCAGAAAGCATCAAGAGACAACAAGTAGGAACAAGCCCTCTTTCAATGACATCTTTAGTGATTAGTGAGTAATTGTCATGAATAAAAGCCATCACTTCACTCCCAAGTGAATGAAATTACAAAATTGGCAAGACTTTATTCCTCAAAGGGTCAAATTGCATAAAAAGATAATAATAAAAATAAAAAGAGGCATGAATAAGGCCACAAAAAAAAAAAAAAAAAAGGAAAAAAGAACAAAGAGTGATGTCTGAGCCCGGGTTCGAACCGGGGACCTCTAGTGTGTGAGACTAGCGTGATAACCAACTACACCACCCAGACTTGCTTGTCACTCTGGTAATTTCAATTTTTAAATAAAATTGTATTAAGTCGTTCACTTTTTCGTAAAAAGTGAATAATCTTATTGACAATTTTATTTTTACTTTTAATTTAAATATCAAGCTCGGTTCACAACCAGTTTGCGAAATGTATAGTACATAGAGAGGTGTGACATTATAATCAATGAATTAGATGTAAAATTGAAAATCAAAATTGAAAAAATAAAAAGAAATACACATAATAAATTTATTTTTTCTATCTAACTTATTTTATGTGTCAAATTATTTGATACTTATATTAATAAATGATGTGTCCAATTATTGTTTTTATTTATTCAATATACGTTCATGTAGGGACAAAATCATTTTAAATTTGCATTGGTCACTTTTAATTAAGTGTTAATTTATTGTGTATATTATAAAATCAAAATCATCATTAAAGTTAAAAATGTCTTTTTAAATACTAAATTCTCCTTCACGTATAAAAATTTATTGGAAAATCTTTTGACCAAAAATTCAGAATGAACGCTAATGAAACATTAAAAATAAATTTCACAAATAACAATATAATTAGAGATTTGGTATCAAACTCACAATAATTTGAGTTGTCAATTAAAATTTGTAATACTATTCCTTTAGTAACTACTAGTCACAATAATAGAAAATGTATTTTAACTACCAACATCATAGAAAAAAACAAATCAAAATTTATTAATAACCTTTTGGCTGAGATTTTTTTTCATCACTTCATCTATATATTTTATCAAGACAAATTTTAAAATTATAAAAATAATATGTTTACTAATTTTCACTTAAAAGATCATCACAAATAATAAAGTCTAATGTTATAACAAAGCTTCTTTGATTATCATAAGTCATTAAATAAATTATCAAATAAATAGATCAAATTCAGACGTAATTATTAATTTGTAATGATATAGACTCGGCATGCTCATCGACTTCAAAGTACCATAGCATGTAAATAAATAAAGGGAAACATACGCGATATAACCAAATATTTTAAAAAAAATTTACATTCTTAAATCAAACTAATTATTAATTGAATACACGCCCCTGTAAAAACAGAAGTTCCATAATTTAAAAGGAGCCCGCAACTTCATTTCAAACTTCCCCAAATTCCCGCTCCTCCAGACAGGCTCCAGTCCTTCACCGGAACCACCATCACTGCCGCCGAGAAACGCCAACACTGTGGGTTATGCAAATGAGGCGAGAAGAAATGTTGAGTCAACTTCAGCAGCAAATTCTAGAGCAAAACGATGATGTACCGGAGCTGGAAGAAGTAGGAGAAATTGAGGAAGAAGTTAACCAAATGGCTGAGAGAATAGCGGAATACCGGGGAATAATTTCGGTTCAGCTCAAAACTACTCTGTCTTCCATTCTTACCGCTCAAAGACCCGTTTTGGATACCCATTTTTACGATGGGTCCGAATCTCAATCTGGGTCCTCCGGTGATCCAAGCTCCGGTACGTTTCTTAGTTTACTAAATTTATCAGATGCATAACGTGTTAATTGTATGAATTTGCTCTAGAAGGTGTACACTGAATCATGGTGTCTTTGAGTAAAATTGTGACACACATTGTTACTTTTCTTTATCTGGATGTGAAACTACTGAATATGTGTGTACTTGCTGCAGTTTCTAAGCCCAAAACGGCTAATAGAGACTCAAGTTTCTGATTTCAAGTCATTTTGTGGTGTTTGATTGGCTATAAATTTGGTGAAATGTAAAATTAGTGGAACTATGATAAGTGAAGGTATTAGAAGAAAGTAGACCTGAAATTATGTGTCTGTATACCAACAAGTTCTTGGAATGGATGAATATCAAGTACTAATTTAGATTAAGATTTAGTCATGTTAGAACGATTTCTTGTCATGAATGACTTCTTGTGTATGGTAGTATGGTTATTCTTGCACTTTTTCTTTTGGATAACAGAGTCTGAGGACGAGCTGCTTGCATGGTTCAAAACTCAGGTTTTTATTTGTTTCCTCACTGGAGCTTGTGACGTGCCATGACTCATGAGTGCTAAATGCACTCTAATCAAATCTTCTAATTAGAGTTTAATATTTGACATAAGTAGGAGCATCTAACCACGTGTACAAAGTTTTAACACGACAGTCCAAGGATAGTTTACCCACCCTATGTTATTAGTTCACTAAATTACTGTATTCAAGAACTTTTGTTTCGTTTGTAATTGTTATCTTGGTCTCCTTACAGATGTTGGAGGACCAATCGAATCTGGTTGTATTGCCCTTTTAGCTGGAGAGAAGCAGAAATTACAGCTCCTTAAATCGAAGATTTCGGAGAATGCCTCTGCCATACCTGTTGTATTGACTAGGATGAAAGAATGTATGAAAAGGATTGATAAACTACAATCGTGCAACAGAGTCATCCATCCTGCCTTTAAAAGGAAACGGACTTGAGAGATATGGGTTTGGTATTGTAGATGTAGCTTAGGTTATGCTAAACACAGCAGACCACAGCAAATGAGTTGTAAACCAACAGCTGTCACACTTAGGGGACAGATCCATTCTATTATTGTAAGGTAAATTTGCCTATGTAAGTTTCATGAACCAAAGTCGCAATAAAACAGGTCACAGTGTATTTCATTGATTGACATGATTTTCATGAAACTCATCACAGTCTATAGCCCTGCTAAATGCTACAAAATCAACATGTCATTGGCTAGATTCTTTCAATCAATGGCTAAAGCATTTTAGAGAAGCAAGTATGATACAAATGGAGATAAATCCCCACCAAATCTGAATGCTCCCAATAGAAATCCAATAGTATGTGTACAAGGTATGAAATCCATTGAGTACAGAAATACTAACAGATTTTGCTTGTATTATAACTACAAAAGGGAGTCCTGACCATGCAGCAAGCTGACAGGAACCCTTTGAAAAATTTGAATCCCACACCAAATAGATGTGTCACTGATAATAGTATAGGACATTAACAAGTCGCAGCAAGCTGTTAAACTTGATATTCCTACACTTTAGATTGTGACTGCTTTACAACTTATTACATCATCATCAGATATCGACTTTGGAATGGAAGTGCTCACTAACACACCATCCATGTTCCTAGCATTTTCAACATTAAAAACAACGGTGCTAAGACCCTTTCCAATAATAAAGATATTATTCCCCACGGCCACAAGCCGACAGGGAGGCTTTGTCAATAGGGGTGACAATCTCCCAACTGCCACCCATTCCCTAATATCCGTTTGCCACATCCTCAACTTGGTACCTGAAGACTGATCTAACACATAAAGCGTCCCACCTACAACAACTACTGGACCATACCAACCTGAAACTAACTCAGAAGTTGCCGGCTGCCATGTGCTGTTGGATGGTTCATAGACAAATGCAGACACTAAAAGAGGTAAAAGCGAAGAACTCCCCCGAATGTAAATTTTCCCATCCAAGACTATAGAATCTACAATATCAGGGAAAATCTCAGGCTTTTCTTGCAAAGTCCAACTTGTTGTTTCTGCATTGTAAGTCTCCCAGGAAGGTAAATTACTGGAATTTGGCCCTATGCCCCCAATTGCATATATTTTTTCATCTAACACTTCAGATACACAATAGCACCTGAAAAAAGAAAAGATTCAGATAAACTATAGTGTATTGCCCATCCAAAAAAGAAAGTTAAGAAGGCTATGTTGAATGACTATAATAATACGTAGAAGATAAGATTCTTAATTCCATCAGTAATATAAGGGTGGGGCTTCTTGGTGGTAACCATGAAAAACTTATAGAGCAATATAAATGCACCAAAAGTGAAAGACACCAGCCTGAGAGGAAACACAATAGTCACAGTGAATAAAACCCCAATAAGCAAAAGGACCCAAGGGGTTTCTCTTTCAACTAAGCAATCAACTCATGCCTGTTCTAAATGTCTTCCTACGCCTAACCTACAAGTTCCATAACAAATCTGCTTCTGTAAAGATTAATGATCCTAGAAGGAACTACAAAAATGTGGCAGATAGAGGTTATGTGACAATAACAATGTTATCAGGAAAAACGGACCATACACGCAAATTGAAGAGATCAAAATATAAATTGGCAAGTGAACATTAATAGATTGAGTCAAGAACTCAAAATGCTTCCAAGAAAGCAAGTTGGAAAAATACCTTGGAACCACCAAGGAAGCGGCTTGATTCCACTTATTCACGGCAGCATCATAACAATAGACTTCGTTAGTAGCATCTTCAATCCAGCCACATCCACCAAATAGGAATAGTTTCTTCCCTAACACTTCAAATCCTACACCTTTTCTCCTTATGCAGCGATGAGGAAGTCCTAGAATAGGCTTCCATCCCCTTTTTAATCGAGTTGGGTCTAAAACATAACAACACAGCTGTTCAGACTTGTCTCTACCTAAGGCATAAATCCAACTCTCCTGGAGATGATGTTTTTTTCTGTAGGAATACCACTCTTCACCACAAACCAAGTCTCTCCACTTTCTTGACACACATTTCAGAAGCCCATGATACTTTCGAGGAACCCTTGCCAAGCAGAAAAGTGCAATGTCATCAGGAAGTCCAGGAATTAATCTTGATGCCTCTGGATCCAACTCACTTTTATCCCCTGAACCACTGTCCTCAACCTCCACAGACTTGTCATTATCCAAACTATTTTCTGTCTCAACAAAATTCTCTGATTCAGAATACACCGGTTCCATGTTTGTTCTTGTACCCTACAAAGCAGAGATCCACAAGCTAATCAATGTCAGTGAAGTTGCTCTATCTTGTACACAAGCCAAAACCAATCATCTTATTAGATCCAAAGTACATTAGGGAGCATGTTAAGATTTAACACTAAGGAAAAATACAGTATTCATTTACTTCTGGTGATCAAGCACTCAAAAAATATTAACTACAACTATCAGAAGTACAGTGCATTCCTTTATTTCCCAAAAAAGGAATAGTAAAGATCATCACAAATATCATATTATATCCTTCTATCAACAATCTCAAACTAGTTCGGTTAATATATGAATCCTTAATACTGATCAGCTTTTAAAGCACATTTCACTCCCACACTCAATAATTCAGTAGCTTTAAAACTAGGCATTCTCTAATACAAGAAGTTTTCTAATCTCACATTTTATCTCTACATTGATAAGTCAATTTTTTTCCAGAGGAATTAAGGTACAGAAAACTAAGATATTGTAAAATCTCTAGTACCAATTTAGCAAAAATTCGGAAAACAGACAATGAAAAGACTTAGCAAAACAAACTTTGGGTCACAATGTTCAGTATAACTTTATCATCAGCACTAAAACAAACAAAGATACATGTTGCAAGCAATTGTCTCAAATAGATTCAAATTTCAGATCCCTCATATTAAGAGATCAACAACTATACAAAACAAAATCCAATTCAATAAAAAAAGTACACAAATTCTGGGACCCTTTCGTGAGTACAAACCAACAGATCAGATGACGAATTTTCATCTACATTTTTTCCTTCCAAATCTATGCACAATTCACCTCCTAATTAATTCCAAAAAAATAAAACTGAATAGGAAGAACTGACCTGTGGGTCACTCGGAAAGGCTTTGCAGGACTGCATTTGACGATCTCAGACAAAATAGGAAGGATGAAAGCATGAGAAGTCCAAAGGAACAATTTTACAATTTCTTTAGGAGGAAGATACGCAATTTGTAATTCTTCTAGGGTTGAAAGTTGAAATTATAAAATTGTAGGAGTTGTAGTGCTGATTGGGCATTTGGGCTGAACCAATTAAGAGGGCCTAGCCCTTTTGACCTTTGGATTTGGTTTCTGAGTTCCCTCATGGGTAGTCTTTGATATTTTATCCTCCCATTAAAAAAAAGTTTGTAAAAATATTCTTCATTTATTCAATGAAATTTTTTTGGATAAAATTATCCTCCGTATCTAACAAAATAAAAGAAACTTATATTTTGATAATTAAATAAAACTAAAAAAGATTTTTTTTTCCTTTTCTCTCTTTTCCTCCTCATTTCTCACTTTTTCCTTTATATTTTTTTAAATAAAATAATTCTTAAATTTGAATGTCAAGGTTCATGACTATTTCTTTTTCATATTTATTGTTTTTAAATATATATGATTTGAAATTTCACAAGATACTCTATAACTTTTACTTTAAAGGCAACACTTAGCATAAAAACTTTTAAAGAACAAGTCATGTCCCATGGGTAAGAGTTGATACCATTTTTTTTTTGTATTTTGATTTATGAGATACTCTATAATTCTTTTATTTGAGGCAAGATTTAGACCAAGAACTTTACAAATTCTGCCTTATGGGTAAGACGTGGCACTATTACATGGTCTATAACTCTTGCCTCTTAGCCCAAGGGATTCCAAACAACAAGTCAAGTTCCAAGAGCAGGGTTTGACACTATCACATTATGTCTTGATTTATTAGATGCTCTATAACTCTTATAACTCTTGTCTTAGAGACAAGACTTAGATCAAGAATTTCACAACTTAAGTCTGGCAAAACTTGACAACTCTATTGTGTCTTGATTTATCATATACATAACTCTTGCCTCTTAGTCCAAGGACTTTAAAATAACAAGTTAAGCCTCATGGGCAAGACTTGATAATATCACATTATGTTATGATTTATAAGATACTCTATAACTATTTCCCTAGATGTAAGATTTGTTAGTCTGAGGACTTCCAAACAAGTCAAGCCCCATGGACAAAGTTTGACAATATCACATTACGTATTGATTTATGATATGCTTTATAAATTTTGTATTAGAGACAAGACATAAACCAAGAATTTCACAAGTTATGCCCCATTGGCAAGACTTAACACTACTAAATTGTGTTTTGATTTATCATACGTTCTATAACTCTTGCCTCTCAGCCCAAGAACTTCAAAACAACAAGTTAAACCCCATATGCAAGACTTGATAATATTACATAGTGTTTTGATGTATGAGATACACTATCATTATTTCCCTAGATATAAGACTTGTTAATCCTAGGACTTTCAAACAACAAGTTAAGCCTCATAGGCAAGACTTGATGATATCACATAGTTGTTTGATTTATGAGATACACTATGATTATTGCCCTAGAGGTAAGACTTGTTAGTCCTATGACTTCCAAACAACAAGTTAAGCTCCACAGACAAGACTTAACACTACTTCATTATGTCTTGATTTATGAGATGCTCTATAACTCTTGCCTTAGAGCCAAGACATAGTTCAAGAACTTTAAAAGTTACACCGCATAGCAAGACTTGACACTACTATATTGTCTTAATTTATCATATATATAATTCTTACGTCTTAGCTCAAGGACCTTGAAATAACAGGTTAAGCTTCATGGGCAATACTTGACAATATAACATTGTGTTTTGTTTTATGTTATACTCTAGCTATTGCGCTAGAAGTGAGACTTGTTAGTCCAAAAACTTTAAAACAACTTACGCCCCTGGGCAAGACTTGACACTGTCACATTATGTATTGATTTATGAGATGCTCTGTAAAGGGAAGATTTATATCAAGAATTTCACACACACAGATATATATAACTTTTTTCTCTTAGCCCAATTCTTTAAAACAACAAGTTAAGCCCCATGGAAAAGACTTGACAATATTATTTTTTGTTTTGATTTATGAGATACTCTACAATTATTAACCTAGAGATAAGACTTGTTAGTCAAAGAATTTTCAAACAACAAGTTAAGCCCCTTGGGTAAAACTTCACGCTATCATTTTATGTATTGATTTATTAGATGTTCCATTACTCTTGCCTTAGAGACAAGTCTTAGCCCAAGAGCTTCAAAGAACAAGTTGCACGCATGGATAATATTTTACATCATTTTTACTAAGTCTAACTTAGGGAAACACAATAACTTTTTCCCTTAAAGGTTGAACATAGCTCAGGGGTTAAAAAAATATCATATACATCATGGGCAATGGTTTACACTATTTCACTATGTCTAACTTATGAGATGTTCTATACTCTTGTTTAAGAGGCAAGACTTAGACCAAGAACTTCAAAATAATAAGTTACTCCCTATGAGTAGAAGTTGATACTACCACATTTTGTCTTGATTTATGATATGCTCTATCTTTTGCCCTTGGAGGCAAGACTTAGCCCCCAAACACTTTCAAATAATAAGTTGCACCTCATAACAACAATTTTCACCATTTTCACTAAGTATAACTTAAGAGAAACACAATAAATTTTGTCTTGGAAGCAAAATTTAACTCGATGATTTAATAGAATGAAAAAAAATTAAAAAAATTAGAAGTAGAAAAAAAATAATAAAGAAAGAAAAATAAAGAAAGAGAAGAAAATACAAGTTAAGAAAAAAGAATTTAAAAAAGAAAAAAAATTAAAAATAAAGTAAAGAGAAAAAAAATAAAAGTTCAAAAACATGAAAAAAAGAAGAAAAAATCGAAAAAGAAACAAAAGAGAAGAGAAAAAATAATAAATTAAAAAAATTAAGAAAATTTTTTAAAAAAAATTGAGAGGTGATAGAGCATGGAAAGTTTTTTTAAAATATTTAAGGTGTAAAGAGGTAAAAATGTACTTTGATTCAACTTAAAGTGAACGGAAAGACATTTTTGTAATATTTTTCTTATGGAGGACAAAAAATCAAGATCACTACATTTGGAAGACACCCTGTGACGATTGCACCTCTATTTCTGGTGGTGTTTAAGTTTTGCTCCTATAAGTTTAGACAATTTTTATCTTGTCAAACATAAGTTGTGTTTGATATAATTCGTAAAATATAAATTTAGGCAAACATTTTACAAGAATAAGTTATGTCCCATAAGGCATAATTTTGTGAAATTTGAAACTGAATTTATGTTTTTATCGACGTAAGTGTTGTAGGTACAAGATATAACCTGTGGGTAATGAAGCTTTTAAAGTATAATATTCTGATATTGAACTTATATCTCTATTGCCATAAGTTTTGTAGGAACTAGGTTATATCTGGTAAGGCATGACTTGTGGGCTATGAAGATTGAAGCCTCTAATAACATAAAGGGAAAACTAAGCTTATACCATTTTAAAAGAAACTATTTACATTCATATACCCCTTTATATTTTATGTCCCTCTACTATTAAAATTCGTCCCCCTACTATTAAAATTTGTGCGCTAATGTCAGCACCCACCTTGTATGATATACTAATAGGGTATACATATACCGACATTATAGTAGATGGTCATTCGGCCGAAAGTGATTACTCAAAAAATGTTCATTTTTTGTATAGTCAGTGTATATTTCATGTATAGTCAAGTTATATTCAGTTTTTGAGTGTATCATAATGTATATTCAGTATACTCATGCATAAAGTAATCTATATTGTACAGTCAATGTATATTTTCTTTGATTTTTGGCAAGTTATATTGTATAGTCATTATATATTTCCTATGATTTTGAGTTATTTTCTATATAAATAAAACATGACTATATTTATTGTATATATTTGAAATTATTTTACATTCGTAAAAATAACCCCTTTGATTTTGGTTTTTGAAAAATATTTTTGGGAAGAGATCTTTGTGCATTTGGGTTTTAGTTTCGACAAACCTCTTTCGAAATAAGTCGACAATCTTGTTTGACACTATACAACAACAACAACATACCCAATGAAATTCTACAAGTAGGATCTGAGGAGGGTAAAATATACGTAGATCATACCACTACCCATAAAGATAGAGAGGTTGTTTCCGTTGTTTGACACTACAAAGTAGATAAATTATTTTACCTTTTGAGTAGTTTTATTTAGTTAGTTATAGATGAGTGCCCAAAAGAGAGCTCAATTCTTAATCCAGAAACACAATCTAGTGGGCATATCATGCATGAAATTACAGTGAGTGTTCATAAATGAGTGAACTAAAGATATTTAACCAATGACATTTTGAAATCAAATCATTGTTTGCAACATTGTTTATTCTAATGCAGAAGATTAAACTTGTAAGAAAGACTAGAAAAAAGACATAAAATGACACCTGAAGTTATCCCGAATTTTAAAAAAAATCACCTTAAATATGCGGACATCCTATTACTCCTTAAGCAATTTTGAATTGATATTATTACATCAGTTTTCTCATAGTTAAGGTGTCTTTTTGAAAATTCGAGATAACTTCAGGTGTCACTTTATGTTTTTTCTCCGAAACAACAATGTTTTAACTTAAAACAATCATAATGTAACAATAGCAATGCCTCTTCTGGCGGGGTTATATATAAAGGTGTGATGAGAAGTACAGAGACACTGGCAGGGTAGTTCTGTATAATAGTTGTAAAATACAGGTACATGATACATCATATCTGGACTCTTCAACAATTAAAACAGCTATCTTTGTTCTATTTCATGACCTCTATAAGACTTATTTGAGCTCTTCTGCAGTTTGACCTGACATGGATTAGAGCTTTGGTTGGAATGCAGGTGGTTTCCTGGCTGGCCTCATTAATAACTCTTGAGCCAATGACACTACAAGCTGGAGATGAGAAAGCATTAACGATAAGCACATTAACAAAGCAAGAACAAAACACAATTTGGCAGCTCACAGATTTACACTTCTCAGAACTAGTACTTTTACCTCTCCCTTCCTATTAAACATTTGCCCCCACACAAAGCCACGAGCATTATAAGCAGTTGGACTGTTGATCTATAAAATGATAACAGTTGGAAAGAAGGCTGCTAGTAATGGAAACCACTAATAAAAGGAAGACGGTTTTTAATAAGAATCATCAGTATTTTATCTTTTCCTTCTTACCACAAACAATATCCAATCATCAGCTCTCAAAGGTCTGTGGAACCACATCCTGGGAAAAGGAAACAGAAGCGAAAATATCAGTGCAGTTGCATGTAAAATGTCTGTCTTTAACTAGTGAATAAGGACACTCATGATTCGAGTAACATATCAACCCTGAACTCTATTTTGAACTTTAAATTCCCCGTGTAACTTCATGCCCCTCTTTTTATTAGAGGTGTTTGACGAGCAGATGATGAGGGAATTTCAAAAAAGACCTCTTAGAATCTGGAAAGTTCTGATTTGCAGATTTTTCAAGTCAATAACACAAAAAAAAAAAAAAACTAATTTGGCGACATTAATCTCCCGTTCAGTAAGAGACTATTGGTTACAGCAAGTTGGAATAAGCAAAAAGAGACGCAGCTGAGACCATCTGGGACAGGTTAACATATTCTGAATGACTCATCACCACTTCAATATCCCTCCTCAATGCCCTCCAGCAACTCCCCAACTAGGAGAAGTAAAAGCTAGTTTTGGACTTCCATTACCAACATCACTCTAGCATCTCCCTCCATTGCCACCTTATGTTGTTCTTCTACCTTTCTATTTATTTTCCCAACCAAAAGCAGGGATTGAACCCACATGGATGTGTTATGGGCAGCCTTACAGGTAAGGCAGGCTCAGTAGAAGTTTGTCATGAATGTAGGTTGCGGGGTACCCCGTTCCATATAATGCCACTAACCATCAGAGGTACAATGGCAATTTCATCAAGAAACCATAGTTCATGGCTGAAGAATCAACGGATGAAGGCATGCATAAGCAAATTGGTATCGTGATGTTAGAAGATCACGAGAATATTCAAGAGTTCGAAATGCAATACCTGCAACAATTTGATGATAACATGGAAAGAGAGGAACACAAGAATATTTAAGACAAAAAGTCTTACATCTAGTTGTATTTCCTTACTCTTTTGGACCAGCATACCTTTTATGTTATAATAAATTTATAGAATTTCACCTTACTTATCAAAAAAAAACAAAAATTAAAAATCAAGTGAATATGGGTCTAGATACATAAATTCACTAAACTTGAAATAACAATCTTATAAAATATTATATAGGATACAAGGCTATTCTATATTTAATTATAGACAATTTACTAGTCCAATTTTACCAGATGTACTCGAAGGAACAGAGACCATTTATGTATTAACACTGGGCTTGAATACCTACCATAATATACATAGCCTAAAACTTATATATAAAGACCATATCTTGTACACTGATAATCATGTCAATGAAAAGTACTTTTACATGGAATTAGAGCCTATATGATTTTGGTAGAGACACAATAGCTTCCGTCACTGGAGGCCATACCAGCCAACATGTCTGAGCCCACCAGGCCAATATTTTCTTGCTTTTCTGTTCCTACTTTTTATGCTTGACACCACTCCTCTCTCCCACAATTGGTTCCCCTACTCCCTTGATGACAGTTTAGGCGCCACACGTCTCTCCAACATAGTTCAAGCACCATTTGTATCTCTGGCAACTGATGCTGCTATTTTTATGTGTCTGGCTCCCTCCTCTCAAACAGTTCAAATAATTTAGGAGATAGTTTACCCAATTCAACAATCACAAAATCTCTTTTTTCTGCTTTTGTGTTAAGCTTATCAACTTTTGTAATAAATGATTGGCTATTACAACTTTAATTCCACCAAAATCACCTTAATTTGGAATTGGGGTGGGAGTGGGGGAGGCGACATTTAGAACATCTCTAGATCAACTAACCTTTGGTAAAAATTGAAGAAGCCAGTGTGGTGATTTCATTTCGTCCACCTCTTTCTTGACATGCTCCTTTTTACAACAGAATTTAGCCAACATTCCTTGAGAATTGATTATTGGCAATTTATTTTCTGTATAATTTCTTTGACCATTTACTTTTGCTTACTTAAGGCTCATTTCTTTAGTCACAATGATATCTGTACCTAAATGCTTATTGATGTGGGTCTAGATAGAGCAGCATAGTTAGATAGAGCGGCTCATTTCTTAATAGTCACAATGATATCTGTACCTAAATGCTTATTGATGTGGGTCTAGATAGAGCGGCATAGTTAGTTAGGATTCATATGCCTGACCTCAACTTTAGGGCTGGGCATACTTAAGTTGTCACATACTCACGATTTTTTGTGCTATCTTATTCTTTAGAAAGTGGTGCATTTGTGCGTAGGGTGATGTAATAGGGACACATGGTGCTTTCTCGGGCCTGTTTGGTTCATCTTTTCTCGCCTGATTTGATGTATTTTATGATTAAATGTGACTATTTGTTACACTTTAAACAATAACTATACATTTCTCACATAAGAAATAAGAAGCAGCTTCTTGAATTGGACCAACGTGCCCAAAGAAGAGAAAAAAAAAAGTGAGAGATCAGATGTACCAAAATTCTCTCTCTATGTAGTTAGATATTCCCCGTGTGGTAGAGTGGTTTTGTACTTTGAGATTTGACAGGCCAAAAGGAATTATGAAAGCCTGAAGTTTAGGAGTTGGGAACCATTTCACGAAGAAATTATATAAACTGCTCTGGCAAACATTGACATATTCCCCATAATATAAAGCTGGTACATTAAAGCAAAAAACAAAATGGTCTAAGTGTTGTTAGAACTCACAAATGATCCAGACCAAGTCTAGCTATCTTGAAACCCTTCTTTCGATGAGGATTCAGACTGACAGTATTAAAGACTAGATCTGATGCATATGCTGCAACACATCTGCAACCAGCATAAATATTGCATTAAAAGATGCAGACTGCAACATGAGCTCATTCTGCATAAATATAAAAACTTCTGTATGCTAAGAAATTACATGTTCCTGATTTAATTTCTTTTATGTTCCCTTTCAATGGTAAAATATGCACCTAGAAGGAAGAAACATGATTTTGAAGAAAAAAATATACAATTTTGACGCACTAATATTAGTTATCCATGGTCCCAAGTGGGAGTACACCCAAAGAAGTGCAGATAACAAATGTGTGTTCATTTGCGTAAGCAAGTCTCCAAGTGTCCTTTAGAACTCTTTCTCTAGCTCAATAACAAATTTACTCATGAGAGTCTCTCACTGAGATAAGATGAGGCTGCTAAACTGCTTGCTTTGCTCCTTTTAATTATGAGCTCAGCTAATTAAATGAAAGAATTGATAGCTTACCTATGTAAAGCCTGGTCATCTGAAAGTTTTCCTTTTGCTTTGAACCAATATCTCAAACTGAGTAGGAAAGAGATGATGCAAACATAATGAGGATACTATTATATACAAGCTAACATGAACTGTAAGTTTGGTTAATTACAGTTGCTACCTCAGAAGGGAAACTGATAGCTGAAAGGCTGACTAACCTTGGAGGAGACTTGGTATGACTAGTGGCATTATCAGGTTCACAAAACCTTATTTCTATTGGCCAGGGTACAAAATTTGCAGTAGCAACCTTATTTCGGTATGTCCTGTCAAAATTCACTGTTAGTCTCACCTAACCAAGGATCCCAAAATAATTAACCACAAACAGAATAAAAAAGCTTTATGCATCTTCTAATTTTCCGATTGCAGAACTTATCTCAGATATGTCCTGATAAATCAGACTTGCCAAGAGAATTGTTTAATCATTAATGAAACTCGTGACTAAGCAAAAATGTGTACTACCACATCTAATTTGAAGCGAAAGTATTCAAGGATATAAGACAGCTCAAGCTGGAGAAGTTAACACTTCCAAAGGCACAAGTTCAGTAAGGGAAATTACTGACATTGGTAAGTGACCAAAAGCTAGCTAACGGGGGTATTCCTGCGTATGAGAACATAGTAATGGAGAAGGTAATAGCCAAAATAGGATTCAGTTTGGCTAGAGCGCCCAAATCCACTATATATTTGACACGGGTTTGCCGTAATGCTAAAACTATGGCGAATGCACCTATCATCATTGATGCATAAATAAAGATACCAATTAGTAGTGATTGAATTCCTTCTATGGTTCCACATGAGAAACCATTACGAATATAACCTACATGTCCAATTGAAGTATGAGCTAGAAGTCTTTTTACTTTCGTTTGGGCCACGGCGGCCAGTGCTCCTAAGATCATAGAAGCAATGTTGCAGAAAAAGAAGATTTGTTGCAATGTAGCTCCATAAGAACCATAAATAGAAACATGTGAAATATTAGCAGAAATAGAGATTTTAGGCGCAATAGAAAGGAATGCTATAACCGGGGTGGGTGAATGCTCATAGATATCAGTGCCCACATATATAGAGTCAAAAGATATATGGAGTCCGAAGGGTAGGGGGTTTTCTTCGGGGCTCGAGAGATGGAATAGATAGGGCCCCACAAGTTTGAAATTCGACGTTGGGGAATTCACACGAAAGGGAACACTATGTAAATCATTTCCTCAAGGCAAATACTTTGAAGCTTATGTACCACACTATTTTCAATGCATTATCTTATAGTATAGTGTACACCAAATTGATAACAAATTTAAAACATTATAGTATGATGGCATAACAGTGGGCAGAATCCGACCTGGGAAGCCGAGGATCAGTCTTGCGCATTTCTCTCAAATCTTCCATTGATAAAAGCTGTAATTGGATTTCAACCAAAGCGTAAGGAGAAGAGGCTCGGAGCACAGTTGCAGATATAGCAGAGCTTATGGAATTGTAAGAAGGTTACCGTTTCAGGATCAGGCACATTAGGCAGTTTTGCTTCCTGGTGATCAAATCCATCTTCATCTTTCTGTCACATTATATACCAATAATAAATGCAGTTTTAAGCAAAATATTACAAACATAACAACCAGTATAAAGATAATGATGCAATGAACACATAAAAGTGTGTTGCATAAAGTTGCATCTGACCAAAACGTTACTGCAATATTCCAGGAAAAAACAAATGATCCATCAAAGTCCTGATCATCATTGTCTAGGGTTTTTGTGGGGCAGCAGTTGAATCAGGACAAGATCAGAAGAGGGTATTCCATGGTAGGACTTCAAGACGAACAGAACAAAAGCATTTCAGAAATGACTGAAAGTTGATGAGTCGATCCATTGTCTTCCCTAGTGAAGTTTGCTAACTTTCAACTTTCTTCATAATTTTGTGAAAATAGAAGGTTAAAAATCAATATCAGCATGTCATGCCAACATGATATCCACAGATGAAGAAGGCGAACAATAACTTAACAAAAATAGAAGTTATGTTGAATCATTCAAAACTATGCTTTCTGTGCTGATACTACCTCCTCAAATTTAATTTAATTTTTCACAATTTGCATTTCTACCACAAATTTTCATTACATAGCATGCAGTTTCATTCTTTCGTATGAATCTAATCAACTTGTTAAAGACAATCATATTAATTAAGGAAAAGGAAACATATTACGCTAAAATACAAAAGTGAGCCATAAAAAAGGGTATTGCTAAGATGACCAACTTGATGAAAGGCTGATAATCACCTGAAATGAAGCTACCAATGTGAATATGATTATCCCTTTCTGAATTGCATCCACCCTCCGTGTAGCAAAGCTCTTTCCATCTCGTACACGGTAAACTTGATATATGATTGGAACTACAATCATAAATGTCGGACTGGGTAAGACACAAGTTTTTAGTCAACTGGATTTACATTGGTACATGAAGAAGGGGTTTATATAGATAGTTCTGACTGGGATTAAACACTCTTTACCCCAGTGAACTGACTTCCTCAGTCTGGAACACATGAGAAAGTAACAGAGTAATTAAGCCATATTAGCAAACTGTCCTCAATTTAATGGCAATCATTTAGTAAGTCAATATGCAAAATATATGTTATAAATCGTTAAAGGCTTAAAATCCTACAACCCATCAACATCCAGACAGAAAACCACTTCAATCCAATACATGTTAGCCAATTAAATACTCATAATTTGAGGAGAGCAATGGCGACAATGGAAACCATATAGAATCTAATATTTAAGGATAGCTTGTGAAGGATGATGATTCTTGTGGGATTACACTGGATATGTTGTTATTGCTGTTGCAAAGGATGATGATTCTTATATCATGCCAACAAACAGAAAGAGCCATAAAAGAGAAGAAAGTAAGAAACTCATGTAGTAAGTAGAGCTCAGCATGCTGATGCATACTAGAACTAGCAAAACTCAAAGCTTAATATTACTGTTGCATCAAGATGCCCACAATGAAAAGACTATGTGTGATAATTATCTTAAACAAACATCCCAACAGACAAACTAGTTTCATCAAATCATAAAGTTGTGCGATCTGGCATAGGATTCCAAAGAATTTCAAAGATATGAGCATAAGCTTAAATTGGCTATTTATTTCAGCAATAGCATTGGCAGGTATGAATCATTAAACTCTAGAAAGGTATTTAAAGAAAGTGCTTAAAGAAACAAATAATGAAGGAAAGCTAATTACTGTCAGAATCCCCAACAAGAAGGAAGAAGGCATGCAAACTATGAACAATTTTGAGAAAATCGACAGTTTTTGATGCTGCAGCCAATGCCTGCATAGTAGAGCATAGAGAATGAAGTAATTATTCACAAAGAGGTCCCAAGTTATCTGAAGCTAAGCTCCAATAAAAGTGAGTGATCCATGGCGTGGTGGAGAAAGAGGACATTTAATTTTACCTGCCCAAGAAACTGACCTCCAAACACATTGTCAACTACAGGAGCATCTGGCAATGTTATACCTTGGAAAATGTTCACCTTCAACCGAACATTTATGTTAGAACTCCCAAATATTCCTCTTTTATAAGGGGACATTGGACTGGGAATAAAATGAAACATCAATGCTTCAGAAAAGAAATGTTCCTAAGGAAAACAATCTGCAAGAGCATGGTGATAGGATAGCACTTATCCTGATCTACCAAATTATCTTGAACAAATTCAAGCATTCATAAGAACAAGTACCTTATTTCTTAAGCAAATCAAACCTTAAAAAAGATCTAACAGAGCTTGCTATAGAAAGCAGATGAAATAAATGGAACTGCGATCTCACAAAAGAAAAACAAGTTATTCGGAGTTCAATGTACAATGGTAAAGAATGAAATATTATCACCAGCTATGAACCAAGAAGTTCCTCTTTTGCATGCCAACAATAGGTTAAGCAGAAATGACTGTATTCTGAGGGGAAATCAAACATATTTCTTGTATTGGACTTCATTGACTCCTTGGCTGCATAGAGGAGTCCAGTGAATTTTTCTGTATACACTCATTAGCTCCTCAGTACTGCAGCTTATTTAATAAAATTTATTTCTTGGCAAAAAAGAAATACAAACAGAAACTCACTAGTAGTTTTTCCTAGTAATTAGAGAAACTATCATTTCTTAACTTAAGGAGTTGTTTGGTGTGAGGTGTGAGGTATAAGGTATAATAATTCCGGGATAAAATACACGATTATTTTATCCTTCGTTTGGTTGGAAGCAGAGGTGGATCCAGAATTTTTAGGTTCCGGGTGCCAAATTTTTTCAAAAAAAATAAACATGTCGAGTTTTTCAATTTTGGATTATCATGATTCATTTTTTTCTTCAATTTTTAAAGACGAATCGATCAAACATGCATATTTAGTTATGTTTTCTTTTTAGATATTCTAATATTCAAGATACTTAATTAGTAAGTCATTTTTTTTAAAGTAAACTTTTTTTTAAGAATAAGAGGTCTTATTCTCTAAGACTTTGAAAAAGAAAAAAAATTCACGTTAAAAGTTCAAATTTGTATAAACCATCTAATATTATTATTGTCTTTATGTGTTGTTGTAGATATATAGTTGCAAAAGGAATGAAGAATTGTAGGTTAAATACAGGTATCTTCACTTAGTGCGAACATCACTGAAAGATTAAACTAACATCTAAATTTAAAAAAAAAAAAAAACTCTTAACATTATATTATCCATAATTTTAAAAATTTTAAAATATTTATCGTTTAAAAAAATAATTAATATTTATATCATATTTAAAGTTTATTACTCATTAATATAACATACATATATAACACTCATATGAAGAAATTAATACTTAGTGAAAGAAAAAGTAAAAAAGATTAAGAATAATTAAAACAAAAAGATATATTTTAAGTTAATAAATAATAAATTTAGAGAAGAATTAATGAACAAGGAGAGCTGAACCCAGCCCTATTCACAGCAAAGCAAAAAAAAAATTTAGATTTTCCGTGGGTTAGAACTTGCATCTCTTGGGTGGCCTATTCCACACTTTGCCACCTGTACCATTTCAAACATCCATTACAAGGGTGGGAAGTGTAATATACATTATATTTATTAAACATATAAACACATATACACAAAGTTTTGACCGATTCACAGGGTGTCGTGTCACCCCTCCCTAACACATAGATCCGCCCCTGGTTGGAGGCATTAGGTAGTTCTTGGATTATATCCAACCATTTATATCATAATTGTGAGAAATATAGGAGAAAATATTATTGAATTGTGTTCTACATTATTACATTGAGACCCTATTTATAGATACTAT
>JBCEWC010007896.1:0-20749 GCA_038996855.1 Solanum aculeatissimum | reverse complement strand
TCCTCTCGTTAATATTGGATTAAAATTTGTCTTTAATGATCGAAAAAAATTGGTCATTATAAGTGTATTTATAACGATCAGAAAAAATTTTGGTTACTATAAGTGTATTTATAACGACTGGGAAAAGATTTGGTCACTATAAGTGTATTTATAACGACTGAGAAATAATTTGGTCACTATAAGTGTATTTATAACGACTGGAAAAAAATTTGGTCACTATAAGTATATTTATAACGATCGAAAAAAAATTTGGTCACTATAAGTGTATTTATAATGACCGAAAAAAAATTGATCACTATAAGTGTATTTATAATGATCGGATTCATTTCCCTTTGTTAAGAAATGGTCGTTAAAAGTTTTTTTTCTTGTAGTGTAAATTATGTAAGAATTGAAACTAAATTAAGTTGCTATTACTATATTTTATTTTTTTATTGAAACAACATATTTGGATATCTTAGTATGAATTAAAGTTGAAAGATAAAATTTTTAAGCTTGAATAAAAAATATTTCTTAAAAGATATAATTTTAATGTAAGTATAACAACAACGAATTGAGATTTTAAAAAAATAAATTATATAATAAATATTCTAGGGAAAAAAAATTATATCCTTATATTTATCGATAAATTTGAATTAAAGATATTATTTTAACATTTGAAATAACATGTAAATTAGAATCTAAAAGAGTATATCTAAATTTTACTTACTCC
This sequence comes from Solanum aculeatissimum, assembly GCA_038996855.1. Classification (NCBI taxonomy): domain Eukaryota; kingdom Viridiplantae; phylum Streptophyta; class Magnoliopsida; order Solanales; family Solanaceae; genus Solanum; species Solanum aculeatissimum. Next base: position 20,040 of record JBCEWC010007896.1, on the reverse strand, counting down.
TAAAATTAAGGTAATTCACTTCTCTTCTGTGAAGAAATTGCTGCTAAAAAAAGGTAAAAGAAAAAACACAACTTCCTTTTATATTTGCCTCAAAGAAGTTTAAGGTAGTTTTTGAGAAATACTGTCATTTAAAGACTGGAGCAAATATAAAATTAATGAATCTCTTCTGCTTCAATTGTGTAATGTTATTTGTTGAGTTATTTTTCATTAGCTGAAGAAAATTTGAATATAAAAATTAATTATATGTATAATAGAAATAAATAATAAAGTACTATTTTATTTAACAAAATGATTTAAAATAACGATAATATTTTAAAATTTGAAATAACATATAAAATAAAATTTAAAAGAGTATATCTAAATTTTACTTACTCCTAAAATTAAGATAATTCATATCTCTTTTGGTTAGAAGAAATTGTAAAGAAGTTTAAGGTAGTTTTTACTTCTTTTTTTTTTTTTTTTACAAAAGAGCTGTAATTTTTTTTAAAGAAATAGTATGGTTTAAAAACTGTAGTTTTTACTATAATTAATAAATCCGTATGTTGCAACACAGTGTTATATTTTACCACCAAAATAAATCTCGAAATTTCAGTTTGATTATCTTTTTAAAAATAATTATCCCAAAAAAATATAATTTTAATTTGTTAAATAATTATCTAAAAATTTGTTAAATAACACTGTCAAAAACAAAAGAATAATAAAAGAAGACTTAAAATTGTCACTACTCTTGCTTTTCTCATTTCTCAAGTATGATTAAATTCTTACTCATAAAATCTTCTATCTCAATGAAATTTTGATGTTGAAAATGACGATAGCAATGAAAATTAATCAAATAAAGAAATACCATGACAAAAAGTATATAAAAAAATATTAATTTTTGAAAAAGATAGAAAATATTAATAAAGAAATAATTAAAAAAAAATTACAAAATAAAATGTCATCGACAGAAATATTTTTGAAGTATCAGTTTTTGAAAAAGAATAAATTTTAAATACTATTTATGCGTAGTCATCAAATTATATAGTTTAAAAAAAATTATACATTAATAAAACTAATTTAAAACTAAAAATAAAATAAAAATTGCAAATATTCAGAAAAAGATAAGCAAAAAGAACTGAAAAATAGCAATATCTAATTTTTACTATTACTTTGACTTTTTAATTTTTACAATTTTTAAAAAATTCAAGTTTTAACAACAATAAACTACATTATACACTTCCTAAAATGTTCCGAAATCATAGGGACACATTAGAAGAATAATTGAATATAGATAAATTACATAATAAAGTATCTCAGATATTGGAAAAATAACAATTTTAATCTAACTATTTAAAATAAGAAAAAATAAAATATGACAAGTGAAGTAGTAGTTTATTTTTTTACCTTTTTTTTTTCTTTTGTAAAATGTAAACAAAAATCTAATGATAATTTTTTAACTACTCCTATTTTTTCTCCACTTTTCTATTTTAACATTTTAATTATGGATACAAATAATTAATTTTACAATATAATTGTAGTATATCCATAAAGCCACATATAATTAGGAAATAATTATTTTGAAAAGGATAAAAGATATTATTCTTTCTTAATTTCTATTTATGCATAAATTCTCTTGATGATCTAAGTTTTCTTCTTCATAACTTTGAAGTTGTCGAAACAAAGCTACTATAATTGACTTCATATTTCAAATATTAATTTTTATTCCTGGATATTAATACTATCATGGAGATATTGTAAATTGTTAGTTTTTATTGATTTTTTTTCCATTTGTTTATAATTTAGAATGATTTTAATTTTTTTTTCTTGCAAGATTGTAGGTGTTTGAATGGATGAATTTGAATTTGTATTTTTATATTTTGAAATATTGTTGAAGTTATTATCGTACATATTTAAAGTGTAACATTTGTTTGAGAATAATGATATCTTAGAAAATTATCTTTCATTTTGTGTTGATGCAATTGATATTATTAGGCAAAGATTTAATACTATTTTTTTTTCCATAAAAAATCCATCTACGAGCCAATCAAGGGTATTTTTATTCTATTTTATTTATGTGATTTATCTCATAATGTGATAAAAATCACATGCTCCTTACTATCTTTATGATGATAATAATTGGATATATCAGTAAGATATTATTCTTTAAAGGATTATTTTTCATACTCTATGTGAGTATTATTATTAGTGTATTAGACAAATACTCAATGCATGCTAAAGATGATAGTTTACTATTTATTTTTAAAATTTTGATTAATTGTCTTATGCACGTTTAAAGAAAATTAATTTACTAAATTATATATATAACTATTTTTCGTACCGAGAGAGAAGGCGAGAGATGAGAATTATTTGATTTTAATTTATATGAAATTTGTTAGTAGCGTTTCATTTTTTTTGTTTACTTTAAATCTTTATGAATACTACTATTTTATCATGAATTCTTTAAAAAAAATTGTACTGAATTGATTTTTTTTCTTAATTATTTTACATGAGATTTTTAGTTTAAAATAATTTTTGTATTATATATTTTAATTATTTTAAGAATATATATATTGAATTGATTATGGTTAGTTTTTAAAGTTTAAGATAAGGATATTAAATCAGTTTACAAATTTAGGTAATTACAATTTTATGTTTAGGAGAGGTAAAACTATCACACATCAACATTGCAATAAAAGTAAAAATATTTATCATTAAAATCAAAAATTAATTTAAAAATCTTTGTTTCAAAACTGTTTTTCAAGAAATATAAAAAAAAAAAAAACATAAAAAAACTCAAACTGTCATAGATTGATGCAAATTCCCTGGGATAAAGATTAACAAAAGAAAACAGAAAAGTAACACAAATTTTGTAATAAAATTATTATTCGATATTAACAGAATTGGAATAAACTTAGAATTTGTAATTTCTTTTAAAATTGCCTATAATGATTCTAAATTTTCTCTAGTTCTCACTTTTGTCATTTTTATAATTTAGAAACTGTGGTGAATGTTTTAAATCCTAAATGGTTAGTTAATGATATAAATTTTTGAAATTTCGGACATCATGTGTATACCTCAATTGAACTTTTTCATTGCTTTATTGTACCATAAGTCTAGAGGTTTTCTTTTTCTTATGTCCCTAATATAGTTTCCTTTCTTTTAGTTTTGTTCTACATAAATTTTTTATGAACAATCTCTTTGCTTAATTTGATAGTAATGTAAACGAGAGGAAAAAATCTTCAAGAAGTTGATGACTTGAGGATTTTAATTTTTCTGAATCAATGATTCGATAATTGAACTCTTTTCGAAAGAAAAATGACAAATCATGAGGTTTATACAGTATTATATTTCATGCACCAAAATTAAAATTATCCACTATTTATATGCATCTATAGATGCAGATTGAGTGTAGTTTGAATGTACTTTTTATTTTTTCCCCCTCTTTTTCAACGTTTATATGCAAGAAAATTTATAAATGCAAAGAAAAATATTATTCTATTGCTAATGAAACCTACCTTCCTTAATTCAGATGATTTTTTTGGATAAACATAACGTATTAATGTGGCATTATTTAGAAATTAAAAAGATGATATTCATGGAAACACAATTAATTTAAAACACTCTAAATATTGATAAGAGAATTTTTACATTTATTTACTTGATAATTACATGATTCTTTATCTTTATATAAAGATTTAGTCATGAAACAATATAACAGAAAGTAATTATATCGACGAACAATATAATAATTGAACTTTTATAAAGTAATGTGATTTAATATGTTTGATAAAACATCACAATCTAAAATAATTAAAAAATAATATTTTAATATTCCGCGCAACGCGCGGGCACTTATACTAGTTCTTTTTAAAATAGACTAAAAAGCAAAGAATACTACATAAAATATGATGGAGAGAGTAATAATTACTAATGAGATGTAAGTTGAAATTATATGACTTTTCATAAATAATACGTGCTATAAAGATACGTTAATGTCATTATTCAATTTGCAATTTAAATTATAAAAATGGTAAAATATTATTGCTTCATGAGGAGGTTTTAATAAAAAAGATTCAAATTCTTGAAAGAATTTATTGATCATTCGTATTAACTTGAATTTTTTTTCGCGAAAAATATTTTTTCTACATTTTATTTTAACAATTTTGCTATTTTTACCAAACAATATATGGAATAATTAGATATACACGTGCAATGCACGTGTCATAGAACTAGTAAATTAAAAAAAGAAAAGAAAGAGAAGTCATATAAATTCTCTTAAGCTAGATGCAGTAATTGAGAGGTTCCAATTTGCTCCCATATCGTAACACTTCTAAACGTATCAAAACTTAATTAATTTATGATCTTGTTCGATGTTTTCGAGAAGTGACACACATAGGAATATCAAATAGCCTGAAACAAAGATTCTATTTTCAAAAGTTTCAAAGGCTTGAAGGAGCATAGCGTTCGAAAGGAATTAATAGGATTTTCTCTCTCTGGTGATCTCTTGAAGCAACGTAGCGTTATTAAAAAAGAATTGATAGAATTTCTCTCGCCGATTATCTCGTATAAGTCGAGGGATGTAAATTTTACAATATAAATATTAGTTAATTGATTCTATTTATTTATCAAGTGTTTTTTTTTTCTAGTTTATTTTTATATCTCACTTCCATATCTTTAATGGGATCGCCTCAAATACTTTTTACCCTTTGCAATATGCTATTTTCTTTTTGAATTTTCTTCCCTTTGTCTCAAAGGACTCGTTGATTTCTAGGAGAAATTCTTTGGGGTTATATCTCGTTAGTTGAAATTATATCTTTTCATAAATAATTGTCTAACGTGCTATAAAAATAAGCTAATGTCATTATTCAATTTGCAATTTAAACTATGAATATGATAAAAAATTATTGCTTCATGAGGAGGTTTTTAATGAAAAAGATTCAAATTCTTGAAAGAATTTATTGATCATTCGTATTAACTTGAATTTTTTTCGCAATTTTTTTTTCTACATTTTATTTTAACAATTTTGCTATTTTTACCAAACAATATATGAAATAATTAGATATACACGTGCAATGCACGTGTCGTAGAACTAGTAAATTAAAAAAAGAAAAGAGAAGTCACATAAATTCTCTTAAGCTAGACACAATAATTGAAAGGTTACACTTTGCTCCCATATCGTAACACTTCTAAACATATCAAAACTTAATTAATTTATGATCTTGTTCGATGTTTTCGAGAAGTAACACACATAGGAATATCAAATAGCCTAAAACAAAGATTCTATTTTCAAAAGTTTCAAAAGCTTGAAGGAGCACATCGTTCAAAAGGAATTGATAGGATTTTCTCTCTCTGATGATCTATTGAAGCAGAGTAGCGTCATTAAAAAAGAATTAATAGAATTTTCTCTCTTCAATTATCTCGTACAAGTTGAGTGATGTAAATTCTATAATATAAATATTAGTTAATTGATTCTATTTATTTATCAAGTGTTTCTTTTTTCTAGTTTATTTTTATATCTCACTTCCATATATTTAATGGGATCACCCAAAATATTTTTTACCCTTTGCAATCTGCTATTTTCTAGGGTTATATCTCGTTATTAATTAGACGATAAATTTCAATTTACAAGTTAAAACTAGCATAGGCGTTATTAAAAAAAATTGATAAAAAATTTTCTCTCCAATTATCTCGTACATATCGATTGATGTACATTTTTATAATATAAATATTAGTTAATTAATTCTATTTATTTATCAAGTGTTTTTTTTAGTTTATTTTTATATGTCACTTCCATGTGTTTAATGGGGTCGCCCAAATTTTTTTTTACCCTCTGCAATCTGCTATTTTCTGTTTGTATTTTCTTCCCTTTGTCTCAAGGTACTCATTGATTTCTAGGAGAAATCCTTTGGGGTTATATCTCATTAGTTGAAATTATGTCTTTTCATAAATAATTGTCTAACGTGCTATAAAGATAAGCTAATGCCATTATTCAATTTGTAATTTAAACTATGAATATGATAAAAAATTAATGCTTCGTGAGGAGGTTTTTAATGAAAAAGATTCAAATTATTGAAAGAATTTATTGATCATTCGTATTAACTTGAATTTTTTTCGCAGAAAATATTTTTTCTACATTTTATTTTAATAATTTTGCTATTTTTACCAAACAATATATGAAATAATTAGATATACACGTGCAATGCACGTGTCGTAGAACTAGTAAATTAAAAAAAAGAAAAGAGAAGTCACATAAATTCTCTTAAGCTAGACACAATAATTGAAAGGTTCCACTTTGCTCCCATATCGTAACACTTCTAAACATATCAAAATTTAATTAATTTATGATCTTGTTCGATGTTTTCGAGAAATAACACACATAGGAATATCAAATAGCCTAAAACAAAGATTCTATTTTCAAAAGTTTCAAAGGCTTGAAGGAGCACATCGTTCAAAAGGAATTGATAGGATTTTCTCTCTCTGATGATCTATTGAAGCAGAGTAGCGTCATTAAAAAAGAATTAATAGAATTTTATCTCTCCAATTATCTCGTACAAGTTGAGTGATGTAAATTTTATAATATAAATATTAGTTAATTGATTCTATTTATTTATCAAGTATTTTTTTATATCTCACTTTCATATCTTTAATGGGATCGCCCAAGATACTTTTTATCCTTTGCAATCTGCTATTTATTAGGGTTATATCTTGTTATTAATTGGACGATAAATTTCAGTTTATAAGTTAAAACTAGTGTAGCGTTATTAAATAAAAATTGATAAGATTTTTTCTCTCCAATTATCTCGCACAGATCGATTGATGTACATTTTTATAATATAAATATTAGTTAATTAATTCTATTTATTTATAAAGTTTTTTTTTATAGTTTATTTTTATATCCCACTTCCACGTGTTTAATGGGGTCGCCCAAATTTTTTTTTACCCTCTGCAGTCTGCTATTTTCTGTTTGTATTTTCTTCCCTTTGTCTCAAAGTACTCGTTGATTTCTAGGAGAAATCCTTTGGGGTTATATCTGGTTGTTAATCGGACGATAAATTTCAGTTTGCAGGTTGAAACTAGGGTTTTTTCCAAGAGCAATTTGACTGAAACTTTTGTTGTTTCAGGGAGTGAAGGATTTAGGGTTTCTTGAGGTACCTTTTTTTTCAGTCATTTTGTAAATTGTTAGTGGTCTAACACTTGCTTTGGTGTACATAGTAAAGGGCATGAAAAAATTATGCTAGTAACCTCAAGCATTGTTCTTTGAGTGACTTTTCAGTTATGATGTTTCTTATAATTTAATTGTAATGCGAATAATCGGAGTATTGGATGTTAATATGGTGCATTTTGTGATAAGTTGGAATTGGGTTCTTGAAATTGAGCTAATCTTAGCCTCCCAGTGTTTGATTTTGTTCCAATCGTTTTATTATAATATATATACCACGTTTTGCACAAATTGAAATTTGCATTAAAGGTGTGATTTTTTAAAATTGGGTTTTGTTTCAGTCCTCAGAAGGCGGCTTTTTGGATAATATGAGAATTAGATGCAACATTGATAATTATCTCTTTATTTTCACCAATGAGGCCATAGTTTCAAATCTTGATAAGGAATTTAACGGTACTATGATTTACTGTTGTTTTTTTTTTTTTGGTTATATTCTTTCAGAATTTACATGCAGACACCATTGTAGTACTGTTCTTTTTCTAATGTTAGGAAGAAGAAAAGAAATCCATGTGTTTTGATTGATACTGCTGCTGCCAAACCTTGTCTTGTTGGTCAGACTATTGATTTAGAACAATGAATGTTCATGCATTTGTGTTTAAAGCTAATTTTTGTGAAGACAGTATTTGGATGTAGGAAGTGAGTAATTTGTCCTTGTTCTGAAGAATAAGGCATGTAGGCATGGGCAGAGATTGGTTTTTGGGGTGGGGCGGGGAGGTCGCAAGGGTAGTTTGTCCAAACCCCTTCACAGGAAAATTACGAGGTCAAAATTGTTTTTTGTGTATATAGTAGATGTTGAATACCCTACTAAAAATCTTCGTGCCACCACTACATGTAGGTGAACTGGTGTGGTTGGGGAAAGCTGTTAAACTGGTCCAATTGGATGAAATTCTTCACAGATAACTATTTTTTAGACTGTTAAATATGACGTCTTTCTGCAGACTTCAGTAATTTGTATATATCTGGATGGTGATCGCTATCATGCTCTTCATGTTTTATCTTTTATTAATCGTCATCAGGAGATCATTAGTTTCCTTTTGTTTATACTGTCAATAATGGGTACTACAAGAATAATCTGATTCATTTATGGTTTGTTGTTCACAGCTGGACGGATGGCTAGTGAAACTCGGTCTGGGAGGAAAAATAAGGATACTGGGAGCAATAAATCAAAGAACAAACAGTCTGATAAAGGTTCATTAAGTTCCGGCTCTGGGAAGACAGACAGGTCCAATTTAAGGAGGTCAGGTCGAGAAACAAAGCAAGCTGCTTCAAGCCCATCAAGTACAAGGAAGTCTAAGCGTCTTGAGAAGCAGTCACCAACCCCACCAATTGTTAAGAGGAGAGCTGTATTAATTAAGAAACCTAATTCTCCAAGCCCTTTAAGAAGGTCTGACAGGGGTAAGAAAAACACCCCATCTAGCTCATCAACATCAAGTTACCTAGGTAGAGGATCCGATTCATCTAGTGTCAAGAAGGAAAAAAAAGAGAAAAGTGTGAAGGAGCTGATAATGGAATCTGAAAGTTATGGAACTAGCAGGGAGAATGGTGCAACTAGTGTTGGCTTGAAAAGGAAAAGAATGGATGCCCGTAGTTATAAGGCATTGTTCAAAATGCAAAGAAAGAGATATACTGCACCAGGTAGACTAATCTCTCTCTTGTAGCTCTCATCCTCCTATAACAAGGGTTACCCTTTTTTGATAATGTATTCCTTGTTTCTCCTTCTTGTAACAATAAATAGATGCAGCATGAAGTACACTCTCTCCTGGAATGCTGGGAAGAGTAAAAAAGACATACTGAATTGTCTATAGCTTTATCATGTCAATATATATTCACCCCCCCCCCCCCCCCCCCAAACCAATTTTTCAGTTAGACACCTTAACTGAAGTCATGATTGTATTGACCACAAGATGGCTGTGCAAAATGTGCCTATTAGATAGGAGACACCGAGAAAGTAAATAACATAAAACTCATTAATGCAGTCAAATGGCAAAGAAGACAATGAAACAACACGTTGGATTCCAAATCACTTTAAAAAAATTTTGAGCGAAAAAGATTTAAAAATCTCCTTTTACAGCCCCTTCCCTCGGGGTCTATCCAATATTTTGAAAAGATGGGTGCACTATTACAAAGAGGTGAATTCAGGATATAAATTTGATGGGTAGTTTTAGGTTGTTACTATTGAACTCATTACACATTTGAATTATAGGTTTATAATTTCTGGCATATATATCTGACCTCTGTTTCAAAAATGCTGGGATCTGTGTAGCCCATTGACTATATGTACATCCTCAATTGCTACTAGTTTTGATATTCACATTTGGTATGATTGTGTAAAATCTCAATTTCAAAAATATATAATTGTGTAAAATCTTATGGTGACAAAAGGAGAGTAGGGATTTTAATGTGTTAGACTTTGATTCTTTGGTTGAATAAACCAGACAAAGGAAGAAAAAAAAGTAGTGAATTAGATGCAAGGACTGTGGGTTGGCCTGATTTTGTAAAGAGAAAGTAAAAAAAAACGAAGATAAACATTGGATTTGAACCTCTGACCTCACTTAGAAAGGTGTCCCCAATAACCATGACTCTTTGAGCTTGGGTGCACACATAAATATTTTATGTATTTTTGAAAAAAAATAGCATAACTATACATGATCTAGGAAGGGGAGCATCAGTGCACGTGAACCAGTCGCGGAGCCACTCTTTGGCTAGGGGATTCATCCGAACCTCCTTTGGCGGAAAATTAAACTATTTATACATAGTTAAAATCAATCTTTATTTATCTATATTATATAGTAGATGTCGAACCCCCTTCGGCTAGTTTGTGTGCCCCCTTAATTCAAATCCTAGCTCAGCCATTGACGTGAACCCCAGCCCCCACCTAGATACACCATTGCCTTCCCTCATCCTTTCTTCTTTGCTCATCTCAGTTTTACATTTTGGGTGTAAAGTCTCGTGATAAGCTCTAGGTATGAATCCTAAAATGCTTTTCCTTCACTATTTCTGTTGAGTAGTGGTGCAGTGCATATTCATATTGGTTATGGGGGCTGTGAGTGGCATTTAGTGGTGGAGTAAGAGGGGTATTATCAAGAAAAAATGGAGCAGTCGTGTTCTTTTAGGTTAATGGGGTGTGCATGTGTTTTATGTACTATATGGTCTCAGGTTTGTGACAGGATGGTGTTTTGGATTTGTATGCTCAGAATTTCTATGGGTGAAGGAGGGTAAGAGAATCTCTGGTAGTTTGGTTTCAAGAAGGTGCAGTGGAGGCGAGTCTTATTGTCCCATTTCAGTATATTGAAGAAATAATAAAAATGGGTCTTTGGCGTATGTGGGTGTTAATATGAGAGAAAGGTGGGTGTTGTGGTTGAGGGTTTTTAGAAGCTATGATGGGTTGCGGGTTTTTATTTTTGATTAGTGTATGGACAGTGAAGAAGTGAAGGACTCTTCTGGTGGTTGAGAAAAAGTGTTTAGTGATGCTGTGTGCTTTGGACGGTTGAGTGAGGAGGACTTCTCGTCTCTGATAAAAAATGATGATGACTGAAGAAGCTGGCAAAGGCTCAAGTTGGCTTCTTATGCCAGTGAAACAACGGTGAATATCTTAGTTTTCTTTTCTGCTTGGTTCTTTTAGGGGATTTTGGGAGATGGAAGTCAAACAATGAGAGAGAAGAATCATGGGAAAAAACAAAAATGTAGTTGTGTATTTTCTTGTATTGATATGTGTCCTTGGACATGTATCTGCATAATTTGAAGTAAGTTATTGTACCATGTATTTAGAGTGTGGTTAATGGGACACATTTTCGGCTTAATATTAAGTTTTTCCACAAGTCATACCCTAGATAAGGTGTCTAAATGAAAATTCGAACAAGTTTGTAGGGCTATCTATGTATTCTTTGTAATTTCAATGCTTGGAGTGAAGTTATAAAATTAACTGAATTAGCATCATCTTATTTTGGTGTTTTGGAATTGCTGAAATTTCTATACTGATGTAGATGTTTTCTCCTGAATAGAAAATAGTGACAAGTTGGAAAGCCCAAAGAAGCCATCAAGAGTTGATAGCAGTGCCAGTGATGAGACAGACTACAAGCTAATTAATGGGGATAATGAATCTCATCAAGGAGTTGTAAAAGAGGTGAAAGAACATCCTGATGGGGTTGCTTCTGCAAGGTCCATTTCTAGCTTAGAAGCTTTGGTAAATGATGTAGGGGAATTGCCATATTCAAAACTGAAAGAACATCCTGATGGGGTTGCTTCTGCCAGGTCCATTTCTAGCTTAGAAGCTTCTGCTGCAGATGCTTCGGTAAATGATGTAGGGGAATTGCCACATTCAATGTTGAAAGAACATCCTGATGGGGTGGCTTCTACCAGGTCCATTTCTAGCTTAGAAGCTTCTGCTGCAGATGCTTCAGTAAATGATGTAGAGGAATTGCCGTATTCAAATCGCAGATGCTGTTCTACAGGCAAATCTGCTGCTCTTCCTGCAGAAAATGGTTCGGAAGTATCTAAAGATGGTTGCACAGTGGGAGAACTTTCTAGTGATTCCGAAAGATTACCAGAGGGTTGCTCTGTGCCTGAGGATAATTTGCATATCACTGAGTTGACATGTTCCACTTCTACAGATGGTGATATTATCGTGAAAAGTGTTGAACTAGGCACTGGTAATTGTTCTGAGAAGCATAATGATACATGTGACTTGGCTGAAGTGTTTCCTCCACCACTCGGAGATCTTGAAAAGCTTGGTTGCGGTGGGACTTGTGCTTCATGCTCTAGACGGATAAGGTGGCTTTTCTGCTTTTTCTGTTTGCATTTTGCTTCTACCAATACTGCATAACCATAATAACTTGACTTTAGCATAGTGAATCATCACAGTAGAATTTAAAAGCACAGCGTCTTTTAGATAACTCAGGGGTTGCTTATGCTAAAACTTAAACGTATTACATGCAGGTTGATGTTGCACTTGACCTATTTTTTTTGAAATTGATCAATGTTGCACTTAGAAAGTATTCTGGAGATACCCAAAATTTCTATCTTCATAGTGCTTTATTTTTATAGGTAATGTGAAAATATTGTCGATGTAAACCAGCATTAGGAGAACAGTACATCAAAAACATAATGTTACTATGTGTGTAACAAACTAAGGAAGTCAACCAAGGCATCCTGCTTAACACATTGCCGTGGCCCCTTCAGAAGTACACACTCGTGTTTAAGATTAACTATTTTGTCCTCATGTTTCAAAAACTTGACAATTTCTTTCTCTTCATATGACACCCACCAAATCCTAGAGTTTGTGATGCCCCTAGGGGATTTAATCATATCCATTTCATGTGGTCAAATGTTTAAATGTGTGCAGATCCTGCAAGTATATTGACCTTAGTTGTGTTGAGATGTTTCCAAGTATTTGTCAATACTGTGCACTCAATTGGTGTGAGAATGTTTAAGGAAGAGTGGATTAGTTTCTCTTTGTGCGTCTTTTGGGGATTTTTTTTTTGAGAATTAAACAAATGTCCAGATCCCACTTAGTGGGATTTCACTGGGTATGTTGTTACTGTTGAGAATTACACAAATGGCAGTAAGTGGGATTTGATCCGTTTGGGGATGTTTGTGTTCATCAAGACTGCTATTTCTTTTCCAAGTTATCAGTTCAGAAATGATATAAACCAATATGCTTCCTGACACCAATGTGAAGTAGCCAATTGTCCCTTTTTGACTTTTTGGGATAAAACAAGAAGTTATTACGTTGGAACATCGAGGGTCTTCGGAAACAACCTCTTTATCTCCACAAGGTAGTGATAAGGTCCGCGTACACTATCCGTTCCCTAGACATCACTTTGTGGGATTTCACTGGGTTGTTATTAGGTTCGAACTTTGGCTAAACTGTATCCTATACAACAAGAACAGCAATGAAAATGATTCATTGCCACACTATTTGAGGTTGGCTATGTGGATCCTCTAATTCTATTACACTTCTACTGGGACCACTTTTATTCCAATAAGCAAAAATTCGTCCTTGAACACAAATAACGGGTTCATAAACCAAATATTTTCTAAATCTCACACTTCTCCCTACTTATTAGGAAGAAACTCTCACTTATCCCTACTTATCAAGAAACTCAGTTATCCTATACTGAAATAGATATCTCTAATCAAATGAACAAACAAAAAGGATTCATGCAAACATCAAAGCTAATGCAATAGTGTACCAAAAATGATCACATCTCACTTCCAAGTATAACCTATTTTTCACCAAGTCCTTATGAATCCCAAGAGATTGTAGTTCTTTTGAGGCAATCTCTCAGCATGATTTTAGCTTTCAAAGCCTTCAAAGGCTATAATCTAGTGAAATGGGATGTTGTAACCCTCAATAAGAAATAAGAAACAAGGGGGGTTAGGAATTAAGAAACTAAGCCTGCAGAATTCATGCCAACTACAAAAGTGGCTATGGAGGTTCTGTGGTGAGGACTCACCTTTATGGAAAAGAGTCATCACAGAAAAGTATGGTCTTCAAAGCCACTGGAGTACTAAAGAAGCTCTGGAACTTATGGTTGTAGCGTATGGAAAACCACCAGAAGATTTTGGCGTCAATTCCATGGCAACATACATTCAAGCAGTGGCGGAGCTAGGATTTACATCAAGGGGTGTCAAAATATAAAATACTAAGCACACAAAAAATTAACAAAATAAATTTTACTAGTGGAAACAAAACATAATTATATTATCACAACCGTACTCGACGCGGTTTCATCTCTTGAAATGTCTTTACAATAGCATCATTAGAAATATTAATAAATACATCTTTTTCTACAAAAGGAACCAAACAACTGCTCAAAAGCTCATCATTCATCCAATTCCGTAAGTCAAATAGTCTATTTTAATTTAAGTCAATCATTTAAAAATTAGAGAAAAAAAATTTAGTTATTAAAAAACAAAGTAAAAAAACCCAGCAGTTAAATAAGGAAAAAATGCAGGAATTAAATAAGTAAAAAAATGCAAATAAAAAAAAAAGAAAAAAAACGCAATAGTTAAATAAGGAAAAAAAACCGCAGCAGATAAATAAGGAAAAAACGCTTATTAAAAAAAGGGAAAAGAAAAAAAGGCATCAATTTTTTGCTTAAAAAAACGCTTAAAATAAAAATCCTCCAATTGGATTCAAACTCAAGACATCAGAGAGGAATCCTGCAGCCTTGAACCACCGAGCCATCTCTATTCCTTGTGTCAAGAGGTGTCAAGTTTAATATATATAAGCATAAAATCAAAATTTGACTTATCTACACAGTGTAATTTTTCGACGAAGGGGTGTCGAGGGGTGATCCGCCCATGCACTCAAGGTGGGTAATGGTTTGAAGATAGATTTTTGGGGAGAACTCTGGATAGGTGAGGAGTGTTTAAAAGCTCTGTTTCCTGACTTGTTCATCCTTAGTCAACAGAAAAGAGCCACAATAGCACAGATGTGGAGCCCAAAAGGTTGGAATTTAATATTCAGAAGAGCCTTAAATGATGGGGGAATTGATAGAGTTGCAGATCTTCTGTTGATACTAAACGATTTCCCTGGATTATCTGAAGCAGCGGACAGAACAATATGGAAGCTTCACATCAAGGGCATATTCACTGTGAAGTCATGCTACTGGAACAGAAATGTTACTCATACACAATCCACAACATGGCCTTGGAAGCTAATGTGGAAAACCAAGATTCCTCTAAAGATCTCTTGTTTTGTATGGTTAGTGTGTAGGAAAGCTTGCCTAACTCATGAAGTGCTACAGAGAAGAGGTAGTCAGATTTGCTTAAGGTGCTTCATGTGTACATTGGATGCAGAAGAAAATAGTCATCTGTTCACTGCAAAACAGCTACAAATCTATGGAACATGTTCTTCGGTTTGCTTAGAGTGTACTGGGTGACTCCAAAAGCTACCAGAGGAATGCTCAACTGTTGGAAAGGGATTGGAAGAAGAAAATCAGAGGAGGACTGGTGGGAAATGATGCCGGCATGTATTTGGTGGACCTTATGGAAGGAAAGAAATGCGAGAGGTTTTGAAGACAAATCCAACAACATGCAGAAGATCAAAATGAATTGTCTTAGTCTTCTTTATTTTTGGTGTAAACAGGATAGAGTGGGGGATGTAGAACTTTCTGTTGATTTCATAGGGAAACTGTAAAGCCACTTAGTCTAGTTTTATTTGCTCGAATGGTGCCCTCTGGGTTGTAAGTGACTCTCCTCATTATACTCGATGATGAGTTCTTGAACACACAGTTACCTGTCTCAAAAAAAGCCTTCAATCATTACAGTCCACATTTTTGGACCAGCACAATAAGCTATTTAGAGGTCTACGTAGGATATGACAAAAGCATTTCAGGCGACATTATGTTATTTTATCCTTTTTGTACCCTTTGAACCTTATGTCAGATGTTATCATTTTTGCTACACACTTATTTAAGTAAATAAAAGTGTTTCTCCCTAATAACTTGAGATTTGATTGTCATGCACTTCAAACATGGTATTAAGACCGACAGAGGTCATGAGCTTGATATCAAGTCTCACTGCCACTTATCGTAATTTTTTTTTTCCATATGCTTGGCCATTAAAAAGAATCAGGCGGTACGTGAGGGTGTGTGTTAAAACACATAATTAAGTAAAAAAAAGTGAGCTCTCTAACATCACACACCTCATCAGTTTCTAATGTTGTCTAATTTTGTATAACACGTCTACCTCAACACATTGCGCCCTCTCATTTCAGTCGTCCAATATGGTCTCTGTGTTACATCTTCATGTATCATGCATCTTAACTTAGATGTTTGAATTGCATGCACTGAGAAACTGTAATCCATCTAATATTTGCCTCAACTTCAAGTTGATGATCTGTGTTAACCTTCTTTAATCTGATAAAGCTGTGTACATCCTTGCAAGGACATTTGCTCCTTGTTTTTTTTTGCATCATTGTTCTTGGATTTTACACCCTTCTAAATCGTCCGATGGCCTTTTATCATCATATTATTGATGTATTATTACTTTTTGATTCTTTATTAATCCCTCTGCAGGAGCTCCCCAATTTGCTTCCTTGTTGACTCAAACCCACAACCTTAGGGTTGGAGGTGGAGGGTGCTTACCACTTGAGTAACCCTCTCTTGTGTTATCGATGTATTGTTATTTTGGGCCTGGGATAGATTTATTAGATCAACAGTCTGTACTTCCATCTGTCAGAGGCAAAATTATGGTCTAAAATTTCTGTCTTTTACTTCTGCAGTTGTTTACTATTTTCCATTCACAACTTGCAGGTTAAATCATGATTCACCTGAGGAAGAGCTGTGCTTATGTGCTGGAATGTCAGGCAGGGATTGTAGTAACCTTTCTGGTCTCAAGGTTCGTGCCTTAAGACGTGGAGAGGTAGAAGCAGCTTGTATTCGTAGTATGCATGGTGGTCGTAAAGGCCCAAATAACTATCTAAAATTACTTCAGTGTCCATATACAATGTATGTAACAAGTTTTTTGGTGATTGCAAAGAAAACAGTTAATCATTACTTGGCGCTTAGATTTGGAGAAAGATTTTAAGACCAACTATACACATATAATAAATGATACAACATCTGACAAATATAGAAGCAGCGGAATGCAACACATATTGTATGGTAGTCAAGTTGAGAAACTTCTCAGTTGTCAAAAAACTGGGAAGTCCTAAATCGCCAACTAGCTGTAGTTTGTTCCTGTTATACTTTTCTACTTTGTAGTATAGGTATCATCATGTCCTTGCCACTTTGTCTTAACAGGTAATGGGTCATGTTAATGCAATTATCAGTTATTCTCACTATTTATGCTCCACTTCATTTAGCAAAGGGGATTCACATGTCAGAATAAGAAATTTTCTGTTTTGTGGTCAGCAGCTGTGCATATCCTTTTCACCAGTATTTCGGAGTACTATTTTACTGTTATGAATTTGCGTTCTCAATATTTAATAATTTTCTTATGCTCAAATGCATTCCATTTTAGGATAGAGTTGGTTCTGAAGCTGCAATTCTTAGTGATTCTGGAGAAGGATGCAATTTACAATTGAATGAGGTCCTTCCAGTTCCTCAAAGAGGCAGTGATGAAAAAATGTGCGCCATATGCAAACAAGCTGGAAAGATACTGTGGGTACCATTTGCAATTATGCACAATTATGTGATGATTATTAAGGATCTTTCATGTCACACTGAGAAAAAAGTCAGCTCTACCTAATATCGCTTGCCTTTTCTGTTTTTATTATTTTGTTCGCAAGACTTTTTCTGGTTTCTGGATTGTGGATGCACCCAGTAATGATGTCAAGTAGTAGTATAGCCTGGATTAGAATGGCCATTTCTCTGTCTTGATTTTTATCATTTGCACTCAACATACTTTTCAGGATCTGCGATGGAAGAGGTTGCAAGAGATGCTATCATCTCTCTTGCTTAGATCCTCCACTAGATGATTTTCCACCTGGAGCTTGGCATTGTACCTTGTGTGTCAAGAAAAAGATTGAATCTGGTGTACATTCAGTGACGGAAGGAGTAGAATCAATTTTGGATGTTAGAGAGGTGGAAGTAGTAGATGCCAAAGGTTTGATGTAAAAGTTTATTACATGCACAAGACATTTGTACTGGAGCTGTGAATATGTGATATGACTAGTTATTTACCTGTATAACATCTCTTAAATGCTTGCCTTCTGTTGATTCTTGCTCTTTGCTATTTTGTTTTCTTCTTTGCTTTTATGTAGGAACGCATATGCAGAAGCAGTATCTTGTTAAATACCATGGCCTTGCTCATGCACACAATCATTGGGTTGCAGAGGAACAATTGCTTATTGATGCACCATTGCTTATTGCAAGCTATAGTCATGAGAATCAGGTCAGAATTATTCTCTCAAGACTTTTATATGTTTCTTTTTTTTCCCTCAAATTACGTGTTTTTCTCCTCGTAAGACTGAGAGAAATGAATAATAGAAAATAAAAAAAAAGAGAATCAAATCGTACCACCTCTGTAATAGGTAAATGCCTCCTTTTCTCCTGAAGTTGTCGGAACTACTCGTAATAAGTAATTGGCTACAATCGAAAAGGTCTTATCAATAAAATTTCCATTTCTCCGTGATCTAGGCATAGGTAGCAATCCATTCTAGAATTCTTTTCATTACCTCTCATGGGAAAAAGATCCTTCTCTTATATATTCTGCCAAGTTGAGTAAACGGATCACTATTTGCACAAACATATGCAAAGAATGATATGCATTTTATCGTAACAAATACTTTCTTGGAGTTTTCACAAGTAGCAACTTTTCCATCATTTTAGGATGTGAGGTGGATCTCAGAGTGGACGGTGCCACATCGTCTCTTGAAGAAAAGATCACTGATGTTCTCCAAGTTGCCTGTTCAAGATGCTGGTGATAATAACAAAAGCCTGTTTGAGTGGCTTGTGAAATGGAAGGGCCTTGGCTATGAGTATGCTACGTGGGAATTGGGGAATGCTAATTTTCTGAACTCACAGCATGGTGAAAGCCTCATCAAGGATTTCAATATTCGTCGTGAAAAGGCAAAACGGAGAATTTCCAAGGTGCTTATTTTCGTGATATTGCATGAAAATTCTGCCAAAAATTTCACTTCTTTAATCTGATAAGTGATAAGTATCTTTATGTTGCTAAAGTACTTTTAAGTGTCTTGTACTAGTTGGTTTTGTAACTTATAATCCCAAAAGTTTGCTCTAATTCTTATGCAACCTCAGTTTCCTGCTGCCTATCGACATAAACAGTAGGACATCCCTGCACTAAACGTAAAATCTTTGCTGTTGAGGATATTTGGAATGATTAGTTAAGAAGAAATTTGTTGTGTTTCTGTGCTTTAAGTCATATATTTGGAAGTTGTCAACTTTGTAATATTAATTTTATGTCTTTTTCTGCTGCTGCAGAATCACAAGGAGCCACTTGACAAACTATCAGAACTTCCTGCAGGAGATTCACTTATAACAGATTCTAATCTGCTGAACAATGTGAACAAGCTACGTGAGTGTTGGTTGAAGTGCCAAAACACCGCTGTCTTTGATGACAAGGTGAGTTCATTTTACAGGGAATGCTCTTCTAGGTGGGAAAGAGATACTGCTAAATATTCTATATAATTCTAATGAATAATAGATGGCAGATGGCTATACAACAACAACCATCCAGTGAAACCCCACAAGTGGGGTCTGGAGAGGGTAGAGTGTACGTAGACCTTACCACTACTTCACGGAGATAGAGAGATTGTTTTTGAAAGACCCCCGACTCAAATGTATCCGCTCCAAGTGAAAGAAGAAAAACAAACGGCTAAAACAAAGAGCAATGCCAATTCTATAAGAAAAACAATAAAAGTAGCAATAATAACTTAACCATAGTAGCATGGCTAATCCCATGACAAAGTTAAAATCGCCACAAGGCAAGGCAATATTCTACCTTGGGAGTGACAAACAAGCGGGTAAAGTTAGATATGATTCAATAAAAAATGAATTAAACAGAAATGGATAAAATGCTCGATTGGACTCATATTTTAAATGGGTAATAGCGAGTTACCCAGTGGATAATATGGGTAAATATGAATACCCATATTAAGTAAGGAACATGTTAGAAGTTTCAAAAGCTAATTCTTTTATTCACTCCTCACCACCCTGCCCACCTCCACCTCCATTAAAAAAGTCAATTTTTTTAAATTTATGTTTTTTAAAAATGATTACCCCACTCTTAACCCACCCCCTTACACAAATCAAATTTATTTTTTACTATCCCCTACCCAGACACCTCGAGCGGGTCTGAGGGGGGGGGGGGGGGGGGGGGGGGGGGGGGGGGGGGGGGGGGGGGGGGGGGGGGGGGGGGGGGGGGGGGGGGGG
>JBCEWC010007895.1:0-20751 GCA_038996855.1 Solanum aculeatissimum | reverse complement strand
GAACCCATAACTTGAAGAAGCTTAAAATCATAATTTAAAGGTTAGGGTTCTTGGGTCTTCAAGGATGGAAGAAAATCATTGAATCAAATCCCACATACCTTGAATTCACCAAAGAAATTGCAAAGTCAAACTAGTCAAGGTTGTCTTTCCCTAATTTCTTCAAGCTTTCTTCAATGGAGGTCAAGAGGATTTTAGAATTCTCAAAGTGCATAGAGGAGGCTTAGAATGGATGAATAAGGGTTTGGGTCTTTATTTAGGGGTTTAGAAGACTTTAGGATACCTAAAAAGGGCCTAGGGATTAATTAAATTACGAAATTACCATTAATGAAACGGATACTTAACTGTAACACAGTGCTTCACAGAGGAGTTACAGTGTCCGTGAAAGTGACTCACGTACCGTCAAAGGTGCCATGAACCAACACTTAGCCAAAACTTCAACGCGAACTCTCGGAGGACTTTTTGGACCACTTGACGAGGGGACTCACGGGCCGTATGGCTTCACACGGACCATGTACTGGTCCGTGGAGCCACACTTGGCCCAAGAAACAACCCCCAGCCTTGTACAAGACATTTCCCTACTCAACGGACCACCAAACGGGTCGTACAAGGTCTCACGGATGGTGGGGTGGTCTGTGAGCCATGCCTTGGGTTTTGGGGTGGGTCCTGGCCACCCCCAGCTCACTGGACCATGGCACGGACCCCTACATAGACCGTGGACCCTCACACGGTCTGTGGTCCTTACCTTGGGCCATTTTCAGGGTCTATCTCCAATGTCTTCCCAATTTCAGGCAGTCCCACTATTTTGGCTATAACTTCCTCATAAAAACTCTGAATCGAGTGAGACCAGTTGCGTTGCGAAGCTAACTCAAATATATTAAATTTGATATGTAGAATCCCACACATTTCAACTAGTATCAGAAGTTATGTAACTTTAAAGCTTACTGTCCAAACGACCTCTCTAGGCCACCAAATGATCCATTTTGCGTTCGGCTACTAAAACTCACCTCGTGGCTACCAAAACTCAACCATGACCAGTATACCACCATACAATACCAACCATAAGGAGTTTTTGAAAATTTTCAGGTGGTTACATCGTAGCTCACATGATTTTGGATGTTGGTTATGGTCACATCCCCTATACTATAAGCATTATAGCATCTCATGCATCATGGTTTCATGTCATATTGATATACTATCCTTTCTTATATTCTCCTTCTATGTATGTGCCCTTGTCATCTAGTTGGTTGTAGGCCCATGTTTATATGTATTGCATGCCCGCATACTCAGTGCATTATTATGTGTTAACCCATACTCTTTGTCTACATGTTCTAACCATGTAGGGACCGGAGACGATTTCCTTCCACTGTTGGATATCTAGCTAAGATTTGAAGTGTTGCTTGTGGTATGCCCTGTGTTCCAAGGTCAATATCCCATTTCATCTACCTATGTCTTTATTTATGTTTCTTTACTTTATGACTTGAGGGTGAGCCCGGATCATGTCGAGGCCCTGTCTTATCCTATGTAGAGACATTGTTGGACATATTGACTCTATTGAACATTATGCTATATTATACTTGTAATGATATGATTACATATGTTGAGTGATGGTATCGTATGCTATGTTTCTATTTTCGCTTATGCTATTATGATATGATTTGCTTAGGAATGTGCTTATATGGAAAGTCCCTAACCCTGCTTCCCCCATAGCTTGAGTCATACTTACCCGCCCCTTAGAATGTAATTGCTATGTGTTATGTGATTCATGTTTATCCCATTCCCGGCAACATCCCCATATCTTGAGTCCAAATCCCCGAAATCCCCTAGACTTATGTGCTATCTATTTATTATATGGACTTTCGAATCGATGATGTGTGTGATGATGTTATGATGGCTTGATCGAGGACTCTCGGGTTCTCTTTTGCCATGTCACATCTAGGCCCTACTCTCAGGTTGTGACGCATTATTTCATTAATTTCATATACAAGCATAGTGTGGAACACCATCATATACTCTCATAACAACCTTTTATGATGTTCTCATTTCTATCAGAAACTACACATATATCATGCTCTTTCCCATATGCTTCCTTAAACTGTTCAAACAACCAAGTCTAAGATGCATCATTTTCTAAATCGACAACACCATAGGTTAGTGGAAAAATATGTCCTGGATATACAAAAAAAATTTAACATATATCTTTCATAAACAACATGTCTACACTATTATTATGTAGTTACAAATACAAAGACATTATACATACCTTTTTCATCCATAGTACTAGCAGAAACAAATTGCTCATTATACGGACCCCTAAAGTGACTCACATAGACTCTAATAAAAGCTTGTAGAGCAACAAGTATGTAAAGGAACTCACCCTCTTTTGTCTTCTTTAATCGTATATGTGAACCCGGATATGTATTATTGAGCATATATAAATAAGCCAGCAATTTGTTATACAATCCAGAGGGTGTCCCCTACAAACAATTCAAAGCTTTCTCTTGCACCCTTATGCTAACATGTATGTAACATTGACACCGAGATTTATTTTCATATTATTTGTTATATTTGAAGGCATATACTGCCGTTTGTGATTTTTAATTTAGACTTCATAATCCCACCAACCAAATTACTTGTTGCCTGTCTTTGTGAATAAACTCGATCCTTCAATGGACATGTATGCTCCATGTTTAACGATCTAATCAAAAACATACTAGACTTATTAATTGTAGACTTTTCCATTATCCATTCACAGTCCTTTGACTTGCAAACAATAGTGTAACTGCACCCACATTCATAAGAAACATTATATTAATTAGACTGCCATATACACAGTGTTCGTGCACATCTTCACTGATGCATCATAAATTTGTTTATAGAATCATCAATATATGGGAACCTTTATAGGAAAGTCCATAGAGTTAGTGAAGTGCCTTAAGAGGAGAAACATTAATATAGCATGTGTTCAGAAGATCTGATGGGTAGGTACCAAAGCCCGAGGCATTGACGGGTTTAAATTATGGTATCGGGTAGCTCTAGAGATAGAAATGGAGTAGGTATCCTAGTAGATGAGGATCTTAGAGAGTATGTGATTGAGATCAGGAGGGTTAACGATAGGATGATATCTATTAAACTTATGATTGATAGTCATATAATGAATATAATTAGGTCAAGTGGGCTTGGATGAGATGTCAAAAAGTTCTTTAGGGAAGACTTAGATGAGGTTGTGAGAGGTATACCAGAAAAAAAAAATCTTCATTGGGGAATATTTTAATGGACATTTTGGTGTAAGCTCTAATGTTTTTGATGATGTTCATGGAGGCTTTGGTTTTGGGGAGCGAAATGGAGGTGGGACATCTCTGTTGGATTTTGCTAAAGTTTTTGGGTTGGTTATTGCTAACTCATGTTTTCCAAAGAGGGAAAATCACTTGATTACTTTTCGTAGTATGGTAAAAAAGACTTAGATTGATTATTTACTCCTCTGAAAGGTGGATAAAAGCCTTTGTAAGAATTGCAAGGTTATTCCGAGTGAAAATATTTTCACTCAACATAGGATTCTAGTAATGGATTTAGAGATCAAGAGAAAAAAGAAGAAGAAGGTTATTTATGCCCAACCATGGATTAGATGGGGAGGTCTGACTCCTGCTATGTCTCGAGAGATGAAAGGAAAGTTGAGTAGTTTAGAGGCTTAGAGTAGTAGCGAAAATATGAACAATATGCGGAGAGCTATTGTTGGTTACATAAGAAAAGTAGTTGTGGAGGTGCTAGGGGTATCGAGAGGTATCTTCAGAGGAGCTAGGGTGATTGGTGGTGGAATGAAAAAGTCCAAGGAAAATTAAAAGAGAAGAAGATTACTTATACAAAATGATTGGAGTGTAGGAATGAGGACGAAAAGCAAAGGCTTAAGGATATATATAAGACGGTAAAGACAGAAGCAAAGATGTTGGTGACGAGGGCTAAGACAGCAGCATTTGAGCGCCTGTACGTGGAGCTAAGTGATAAAGGTGGAGACAAGAGATGTAAACGAGAGAGAAAGGAAAGCTCGCAACTTGGACCAAGTGAAGTGCATCAAGGATGAGAAGGGTGAGGTGTTGGTGGATGAGACTTCTATTAAGCTAAGGTGGCAAGCTTACTTTCATAAAATCTTAATTGAGATAGGGGATAGAGATATTGATTTAGGTGAGTTGGAACACTCTGATAGTCATCAAGATTTTTGTTATTGTAGGCATTTCAGAGCTGAGGAGATTAGATGTGCTATTAGCAGAATGAATAGAGGAAGAGTGATCGGACCCGATGAGATTTCGATGAATTTTTGGAAGAGCATGATAAAGGATGGTATAGATTGATTGACTAGATCGTTCAATGTTATTATAAGAACTGTTAGGATGCTTGATGAATGGAGGAGAAGTACAATGGTTCCATTGTACAAGAAAAGGGTGATATTCAAAATTGTAATAATTACAGGAGTAAAAAGTGGTTAAGCCACACTATGAAGGTATGGGTGAGAGTGACGGAGATGAGGGTGAGAAAAGGAGTGTTTATTTCTGAAAACCAATTCGGATTCATGTCAAGGCGTTCAACTATTGAAGCAATTTATCTTGTTAGGAGATTAGTGGAAAAATATAGGGAAAGCAAGAAAGACCTTCCTATAGTGTTCATTGATCTCGAGAAAGCCTATAACAAAGTTCTGAGGGATGTCCTATGGAGGTGTCTAGAGATGAAAGGTGTTCCAATGGTGTATGTTAGGATAACAAAGGACATATACGATGGAGCCAAAACTCCAGTGAGAATGGTGAGAGGAGACTCAAAGTATTGTTTTGTTGAGATGGGACTTCATCAAGGATCTATGTTGAGCCCTTTTATTTTTGCTTTGGTGATGGATGAGCTGACACGGTCTATTCAAGAGAAGGTTCCATAGTGTATGCTATTTTTGGATGACATAGTATTGATTGATGAGACTCGGACTAAAGTTAATGATAGATTAGAGGTTTTGAGGCATGCTTTGGAATCCAAAGGGTTCAAACTGAGTAGGACCAAAACAGAATACTTGGAGTGCAATTTCAGTATTATGGGGGATGAAGAAGACATGTATGTGAGGCTTGTACCTCAATCTATTCCCAAGAGATAGAACTTTAAATATCTTGAGTCCATCATCCAGAGTAATGGTGATATCGATGATGATGTCACATATCATATTAGGGCAGCATGGACGAAATAGAGGCTTACCTCTTGAGTATTATGTGATAAGAAGATACCACCGAAAAACTTAAAGGTATGTTTTACAGAATGGTGGTTAGACTATATCTGTTGTATTAGGTGAAGTGTTGGCCAATCAAAAAATCACATGTTCAAAAGATGCAGGTCGTAAAGATGAAAATGTTGAGATAGATATGTGGACATACCAGGAGTGATAAGGTTAGAAATGAGACTATTAGAGAGCAGTTAAAGGTGGCTCCTATGGCTTACAAGATGAGGGAAGTGAGACTATGATGGTTTGGATATGTGCAAAGAAGAAGCACCGATGCTATGGTTAGAAGGTGTGAGAGGTTGAATTTGGAGGTTACTCGGAGGAGTAAATGTAAACTAAAGAAGTATTGGGGGAGGTGATTAGACATGATATAGCAAAACTTGATCTCATCGAGGATATGACCTTAGATAGAAAGGAGTGGAGATCGCAAATTAGAGTAGCAGGCTGATAGGCTGGTAGGGTAGTAGGGTTGATGTCTGGTCTTGGGATATAGAAGGGTGATAGGATTAGTAATGTAGTTATATCCAATGTTGTCACTATTCATCTTACATTATTATTTATTTTTCATCATTAGTCGTTCTTCCTTGTTTTTCTTTCCTTTTTCCTTTTTTTCGTATCTAGTTTATTCTTCTTATGAGTTTTTTAGACGAGGATTTTCCGAAAATAGCCTATCTACTTTTATGCGGTAGTAGTAAGATCTACATACATTTCTACCCTCCCCAGACCTCACTTGTGGGATTCCACTAGGTATGTTGTTGTTGTTGTAGAATCATCAATATATATATAGTAATAATTTGTCCACACCTTATCGCAGTTGATCTTCTAGACTTGAATTGGAACCTCTGTGCAATTGCATATTGCATCATTACAACCTTTAGAGTAGACTTGTCTCTGTATACCTGATCTACTTTCACATACTTATGTGCTAGATCTAATATTACTCTGGTCCAATCTCCATATCCTAAAGCATGCAGCGACTCTACCAACTTATCAACTGTCAGCACAAGTGTTTCAAAATCATCTAATTCATGCATAAGGTTTGCTCCAAGCATTGAAATAGATCGTTCAACAGATCCTTCACCAAAATCAATCTCTTCAACGTCTTTCTCAAAAATACTAACACAAATTGAATACATATTAAAATCATTAGCAGCTTTTTTCAATATAAACCCCCACCTATTTCATTGTGAATAACCATTAGCATATTGTGTTGTTCAATTTTGTACTCAAGTCTTATTTCGTTCCTACTAAGGTCAATGCCCAGTTGTCTAGCAATCAATGTGTATAATTCCATATACATTACATTTTCTTTAAAATAATAATCTCCAAAATATAGTCAACGTAATAATTTTCATCATCACACCTTCCAGAATGCATCACCATTATTGTAATTGCAGTCATTGCTATATACAATAATTTCCTTTTGTTATAAACATATAAATATAAAAAAAATAAAGATTTTGACACAAAATTAAGAAAAATGAAATGTATATTCGGTTTACCCTTCACATCAAATTTACATTATAAATTACACACATATTAAGTTTACATTATACACACAACGCATACAATAACTCGTACATTATTTTACACTAAAGATAACAGACATTTATATTCTAAACAATCGCAACATTATCAACGTATACATATACAACTAGCAAATTTATATTTCCCACAAATAAATATAATATTTACCATCAATTCATATACACATTATCACGATGAAAATTAACAATAACTATATAAACCATTTTTGTTAAATAAAGAATATACACATACGTAATCATAACAAACAAAATAACATTTTTATACAAATACACGTGTATGTAAACAAATAACATGAGCTAAAAACAAAAAATATATCAATATTTATATGTCATTTATACAAAAACATATAAAAATATTTTATACAACAGTCCAATAAAAACCACATGTTCATATTCTTAGGATTCAGATTTATCATAAAAAATTTGTTAGTCAACAATCATATACATTAACGAGCACGCTTACCGATCATGTATAAGGTAAAAATTACGTAGTTTGATACACACAAATACATACATAAATTAACGCTAAAAATCAAAAGAAGGAGGACAGAATAATTTATGCAAAAACAAAGTATATTTTACTCGAATAGGTTCAATTCGTATAAAATCAACAAAGAACTGATAAACATATACCAACGAAATCGTAATTTTTTGCACCAGATATTCATTCCAAAAAACTTTGCATCTTTGTTTTTTATTTTAGCGCAAAGCTGACAACAATGGTGTTTTTTTGGTAAAAGGAATCATATTAGGGAAGGAAGTCTAATTACATTCAACTCCATTAATTGTGGAACGATTTCTATAGTTGTCACCAAAATTGTAGCGCATCACCAACAAACCTGTCAGATTTAGATTGTATAATATGTTCAAAAATACATGATTTATACAAATGAATTTAATTGACCATGGTCATAAAACGTAATTTTAGAAACTGTAGTTATTTTTCCTATTATGTTTCACTAGGGGGCTATTTATGAAAATTTCACTTAAAACTATGCTTAGTTAAAGTTCAAAGACAATTTGTGTTAAGACTTTCAACCTAATTATTATAAACCAAGTTCAGCCAATGCAGAGTTCAAGGTCACACAAGTTGTTATTAGGCTCAGAAGAGCTATTGGGCTGAGAACAGGCAATAGGGCCACGTTAATCTGGGATTCGAGTTAAGTAATGAGTGTGAGTATGATTCCATCAAAAGTGGTAGTGCTATGTGATTCATGGATTATGCTATTGTTGAGTGAGGAGTCTGATTGCTCTCATCTTTATTCTCAAAAATTTAAATTTCTTATTCATATTCTTATCTCTATCTCTTAGTTGGTCGTAATTTCAATAATTTTATAGTAATTTGGTATAGTTTGAGTGTGACAATCGCAAATGTACTAGTGTTCCTAGTCTTATTAATATAGTGAGAAATTTGGATAATTGTTGCACCATCTTTTAAAAAATCAAGAATGATTTCCTAGAGTATTTATATTATGCTTCGAGAAAATTGGTATTTTCTGAATTATATGAAGTCAGTAAGCAAATAATGAATCCATGAATATTTGAACCCGAATATCAAGGAAAAAATAGAATATTTGATGAAAGAACGGAGAATCCTTTTGAACTATCCATTACAATAGAAAAGCCTTCTTTTTCAAAATTGTTTTGATGTTTTGAGAAAACACGGAAGAGCAATTCAATAAATCACTCATCAAATAGTCTAATGAATGGTTTGCTATTAAAAGCAAAAGGTACCTACAAAGGTTGCTTCGAGTAGAAGGTTGCATCTTTTGATCCCAACACTCTACAGTGACTGCATGACTACATAGATGGTACAAATGGTACCTCTGACAAAAGGTTCCTTGACGATGTGGTTTTGGAAGAATATTGAACAAAAGAATAATGCTCATCTATTTTCTCATTGCAGCCTTAAGAAAGCAGAAAAAAGAACTTAAAAGTTTATTCATCATTTCCTAAAATGAAGAGTGAATGCATGCCCTCACATGGACCATGGTTGATAATTTAAGGGCTACAAAGAAGACACTTAGATATGATTATTTTTACATCTGCATGATCTGGACACACATTGTTTTCTTTCTTTTATCTTTTGAATGTGAAATCCAAACTCGCTTCGAATTGGTTATATGAATTATGATGAAGATGGCAGGGTAATTAAGGGAGAGGAATAAGTATCACATGAGTACACCAATAAAATTATATCCAGTAAAACTCTCATATATATGGATTCTGAGAAAGGTGGTATGTAATAACCTTGGTCATACTTTTTGAGGATGGGGATATTATATGCCCTCCATTAAAATAAAGTATAGCAAAACAAGAAGGAAACGAGAATACACTAAAAATTATCAAATATAGCACCAACAAATAATACGATAGTCGTAGCAAAGAAAATAACAGGTAATAAAACAAAAAAGTATAATACCACTTCAGGAAAACTATATAGCACCACTATTTATTACCAACTTTCTAAATCCTCAAGCTCCATATCTTCTATCAAGTCACATGATTAATAGTACCGGAGATAATATTTTTTGTTTCTTTTCAACCTAACATATTGTGAACTTCCAGCAGATATGTTAAGGATGTAGGGGGAAATACATGTGAGAAATAAAACAAACTGCATATTAAAGACAACGTATACATCAAGATGCTAGCTATAATAAGCTTTGGTCCACCAGATGCACGTATGTCCCACCGTTAAAGTTTTGTGGTGATGTGATAATTAATGAATTATTGCTATTTGACTCGGAGTTGTTCTAAAAAAGTCAAGATATTTTGAATTGTTTATTAACACGGACAAAGTCAAAAAAATCTCTAAAACTATTTTAATATTAAACATTGGACACATAAGAGGTAATCCTTCATTTTTAATTAAAATTCTTACATTTTCCATAAAGAGTGCTTTATCAATGACTCATTAAAATGATTTTGAATTAATTAACAGAAAATATGAATGTGTTGTATTGTAAGGAGCCTAAAAAGAAGTTGATTTGGTGTGTCCACATCCTCAATAGTGATCCATTGGTTGGATAATTAACTCACATGGTTTAGGGAATATGACAAAGAAAACGAAAAGGTACTACAGCTCTCCCTGATTTAATTTGGTCCAAGTGGGAACACACGTGGACATTATTAGGTGAATTGCCATCAATTAATTCAACTACACTACTATTCTGCCGTTAATTTTTGTCAAAAAAAATTTAATTTAATTTTTTTTTTACTTATTATTTTTGATAAATTAGGACTATTTTTTTTTCATATTATACCCTTAATTTATTGTCATTGAGTTAATATCTTAGTGAATAAATATGTTGGGACTCTGTCAATTAATAGGAATAAAATGATAAACTTATTATACTAATAATTATTTTCTTAATAAATTTGTCAAGTTAAAATTAGACAATTAAAAATAAATGGAGAAAGTATTTTAAAGATGTTGATAGTTTCTTGGAAAAGAGAAAAAAAAGGATCTTTGAAAATTCTAATGCGGTTACCTTGAGACTTAAGTCCAAAAGTGTGAAGCTCAATTTTGCATTATAATTCTACAAGGTAAAAACAAAGACATGTTGTCATCTTCATGTTGTCCTTCTAGAATAACTCAACTAGCAAGTCTAGGGAGAAGTAAGTGTGTGTGGCAAACTAATCTCGCATGCATTATCAAAAGTAATTTTGGTTATAGATTTTGTAATTTGTTTGAACCTTTTTCTTTAGATAACCTATATTTTCTGCCATTTTTCTTTTCAAATCGTGTAGTTTTTATTTATTAACATTTTTCTCTTTTTATTTGTGTTATTGTTCTTCTTCTTCATTAAATTTTTAATGAAAGGAATGTGCCAACAACATTTTAAGTTTATACATGTCTGAGTCTTCCTAGTTACAAAAGTATGAAGGTTGGCAAAACTAACTTGTTTGGAATAAAAAACTACACTAAGTAAAAGATTAGGTTTGAAGTCAAACTGATATAATATGTCAACCTTATTTTGTGACATGTCACGGTCAACTTGAGCCTGAAAGTGCTAATTTACTTGGTTTATAAGATCAGAAATAGGTTTACGATTTTTTTAAGGAAAAAATTGGCAGAGATAAACCGTGATACCCCAACTATTCAATTACTTCTCTAAAGTAAATGTCTCGTGATTAAAATTACATACAAAGATGGATGTTGGCCTTCAGCACGCGTTCACTACGATCAGGGACTAGGTCTCTAGACACAGTAATAATGTAAGAACAGAACGAACAAGTAAAGAAGAACAGGAGTATTTTTACGTGGAAACCCCCTTACTCAAGGAAGGAAAAATCACGACCTGATCCACAGGATTTAAGCTCGACTCCACTATATATCTTCAAGGAGCAAATAATGATTATAACCTCTTTCGATCTAAGGATTCATCCCCAAATCCCTTTTCTCCCTTACAAGAAAGTGAAACCATCTTCAACTAAGTTGTAGCAAAGCAACCCACTAAACCAATCCAACAAAGACCAGCTTAGACATAATCAATGGTTAACTCTAGCCAAACTAAGCAATAACTCTATTGCCCACTACACCAACTAACTCTAGCTAATGTAGACTTTAATGGCTAACTCTAGTCACAAACTCAAATCTTAAAAGATAAGAGAAGGAAAAGATCCACTATCCTTTGTAATATTGGAGTAGATTTGTAAGATAAACACAAAGAAATACAACTAGAGACAGCCTAAAACTCAAATAACATGCTTGATATCAATTTCTGCTTCTTCGTTGGTATTTCTCGGAGAAAGTTTTTACTTAGATGATAGTGGAAATGATGAATAGCAAAACTTAATCTCTCATTGTGTCAATGTGGATGAGACATAATATAGGGTAAACATGGTATGTTAGAGAAATTTTATTGGCCAAGAGGCCTGTCACACTGCAAACACTCGAGCACCAACAAAAGTGGTTGTTGGCAGTGTACTCTTTACAGTTGTCACTTTCAATTACACTCCAATAGTTCAACCATGGGACCAGGTCCCATTAAGAGTTTGTCAAATTATCAAAACTGCGCTTTAACAATTTCTCCCTTTTTGATGATGACAAACCAACTGGATTTATCAACCTCACAATTAATGTTCCTCCTTTCACAGTTACTTCCCCTTTGCAACCAGTTCTCCCCCCTTTCAACTAGGTCTCTTACTTCACATTCAACAATGATCAATAACCACATTCAACTTACAATATCTTCCCCCTTTGGACATTACCAAATGAGACACCACCACCTTGAAGTGATTTTTGGTCATGTGTTTTGAACATCCACTATCTATAAAATTGACCATTCAAATAAAGAGGTTGAATTGTTGATTGTCCTTCTTTGAGATTTGCAGAAGCAACCAATGTTGCAGGATCCCCTCTAGGTGTTAACCTTTTAGAGAGTCTTTGCTCTGATACCAATTTTTGGCCTTCTGCATGCGTCCACTATGGTAGGGACCAAGTCCCTAAACACAGTAACGATGTAAGAATAAAACCAACAAGTAAAGAAGGACAGAGGTATTTTTATATGGAAACCCCCTTGCTCAAGGGAGGAAAAATCATGACTTGATCTACAAGATTTAAGCTCGATTCCATTATCTTCAAGGAGCAAAAATGATTACAACCTCTTGCAATATACGGATTCATCCTCAAATCCCTTTCTCCCTTACAATAATGTGAAACCCTCTTCAACTAAGCTGCAGCAAAGAAACCCACTAAACCAATTCAACAAAGACCAACTTAGACTTCAAAAAACTATGGCTAACTCTAGCCACAATTAAGCAATAACTCTATTACCCACTACACCAATTAACTCTAGCTAACGTAGACTTTAATGGCTAACTCTAGCCATAAACTCAAATCTAAAAAGATAAGAGAAGGAATAGATCTACTATCCTTTATAATAAGGAGTAGATTTACAAGATAAGTACATAGAAATACAACAGAGATAGCTTAAAACTCAGATGACATGCTTGAGATCCATTTTTGCCTCTTCATTGGTATTGTTTAGAGAAAGTTTTTGCTTAGAAGATAGTGAAAGTGATGAATGGGAAAAAACCCTCATTGTGCAATGTGGATGAGACATAATATAGGATAATCATGGTATGTTGGAGAAATTCTATTGGCCAAGAGGCCTGCAACACTGCAAAAACTCAAGCACCAACAAAAGTGGTTGTTGGCAGTGTACTCTTTATAGCTATTACTTTCAGTTACATGCCAATAGTTCAACCATGGAACCAGGTCTCATTCCAAAGTTTGTCAAATCATAAAAACTACACTTTAACAATGGAAAATATTTATGCAACAACCTTTTTCCTTCTAAAAACAAAATAAAAGTTTTACTATTCTGCAAAATTCTAAAAGTAAGTGAAACATGTTGTAAAATGGATGTCCAAATAAATATTTTTTATCTCCACATAATATATTTTGTGGCAATTACATATACACACAATATACATTATGTGTAAGATGTATTTACATTCATTTTAGTTTGTGTTCTAACCTAATCATCCATGTAATATACTTGGTGTCCAAAGTGTATACATGACTATGAGATATCCATTAGTGACCATGTATACACAAGTATAAATACCCTCTTTTCTTGTAACAAAATGTGTAGAGAGAAAAAGAAGAATAAAGTGAGAATAAAAAATACTACACCTTCTCTTTTATATTCCTTAGTTTTAATATATTCTCATCATTTCACAACACGTTATCAGCACGAGGCTCCAACCTCCTACGAATAAGTTAAGCTTCTATCTTAGTACGTATACAATCTTCTTCTATCTAATCTTATATCTTATAATATATAAATTATAACAATGTCCCCATACTTTATTTCTTAAACAACTTATGATACTACTTAAATTTTTATTTAAGCATTTGTATATTGATATAACTAATAGGACTATTGTATAATATGTATCTATATTCTAATATTAAGTTTACTTTGAATTGATTGAAGATTAATTAGATAACATATTAATTACATATGAGGTTACTTTAATTGGTAACCAACTTGTTTTTATATCTCAAGGATCTACGAAAATTATTTGCATCAAAAAAGAAATGTTTATTGACAAATCATCTTTGATTCATTCTTTTTAAGTTTTCATCATGTCGAACTTATCAAAACTTGAATTTGTAGCACTTGATATTAGTAGAAAAAATTATTTATCATGAATCCATAACGCTGAAATTCACCTTGACGCTAAAGGTCTTGGAGATACTATTAAACAATAAAAAAAATATCAAGTCAAGATAAAGCGAAAGTTATGATTTTTCTTCGTCATCACCTTCATGAAGGATTAAAAACTGAATATTTAACTATGAATGATCCACTTGAATTATGGATTAATTTAAAGGATCGATATGATCACCTAAAATTTATTGTATTACCAAAAGCTCGGTATGAATGGATACATATTCGATTTCAAGATTTTAAATTTGTAACAGAATATAATTTTGTTATTCACAAAGTAAGCTCAATATTAAAATTATGTGGTGATACTATCACTGATGATGATTTACTTGAGAAAACTCTTTCCACCTTTCACGCTTCAAATGTGTTGCTACAACAATAATACCGTGAAAAGGGATTCAAGAAATACTCTAAGTTAATTACATGTTTACTTGTGGCTGAGCAGAATAATACTTTATTAATGAAAAATCATGAAGCTCATCCCACTGGGTCTGCTCCAATCCTTGAAGCGAATGTTATAGCAAGGTCTAATCAATCTGAAACACGACAAAATAATTATCGTGGCCATGATCGCGGTCATGATTGAGGACGCAGGCGAGAGCATGGTGGTAAACAAAATAATTATCATCATAATGGTGAAAATAAATATGAGAATAATAGAGTTTCTCAAAATAATACTTCTAAAGGAAGAATCAATATTTGTCAACGATGTGGCATGAAAGGACATTGTACATGTCATTGTCGTACACCCGATTATTTTTTTAAGCTTTATTAAGGCTCCGTATCACACCCAAATTACACCTCCATATTAGGGTATAAGCGATCGTTGTCAAAATATAAAACCTAAAAATAGTTAGGGTCGATCCTATGGGGAATAAGGTCTAGAGTTGGAGTAATTATAAGTAATTAAATTGACTTAATCTACTTATTTATCGAAAGGGGGTGTTTTGTAGTGCGATAATTATACCTAAACTACAACGATCAATCAAGTGAAAGTGTTGTGAAATAGTGAGAGAAGTAACAAGGGTATTATGTTCCCCATGAATTCCTAACACAGTATAACCAGATAATCATATCCTTTTCTAATGTGTAGTATGCAAAACTGGTAAGTTATGTTTACCTAACCCTTTGATCCAGGTGAAAGGCAAATTTAACTAAATGATTTGATCCATCGTCGCAGTGTTGCATTACTAAACCTTACCTTTTGTCCCAGTACAATTTTTCCTTAATCCATTCAAGTTAATTAGATGAGAGGGATCACGTCAAATCCTGTTAATTATTTCTTATCCCATTCTCTACCCCCTTGATCCAGTAATTAAGAATTAGACGAGTTCTAACATTGGCCACCGTTAAAAAGCATTCAAATTGAAGGGATAAATTAATACACACATGCACACTTTCAAGGATTATGAATTATTCGAGCTTTACTTTGTTAGTTACCACAATCCTAATTGTGGATTTAGCTATGCATACTCATTGTAGATGATAAAGTCATGTTATAGAATAACATAATTAAATACTTACAATGATGAATTGAAGAACAAGAAAAATCCAAAATCTTTATACAAAATCACGATGTTATAGCTCAAAAGTAATCTTCAATAATCACAAGTAATGAGTTCTCAATAGACTCTTTTCTTATCTCTTCATGTATGTCTCTAAAAAATCTATTTATATTAAGTAAAAATTAAATCCAAAATGAACTAGAAAAATTGGAATCGAAAAATCAGACGGACAAGGTTATGAGCCGTAGATGGAATCACGGCTCATACCTGGGACTTCGTATTCTGTACTTTATAAAAGTTTCCTTCCATATACGAAATGATCCTACGGGCCATCTTATGACTTACTCCCCATAAGGGGTCTCGTCTGATAATTCTTCAGCAATTCTTCATAACTCTGATCCTCAAGGCATGATCTTATCCATGACCTGTCACCTGAATTATGACTCATAGTAGCCCTCGTCTGATAACAGTTCAGCACTCAATATATTCTCTGATCTTCAGCATATGAACATTCATACAAACCATAAAAGAACCTATGGCTCGTCTGACAACTCGTAGCCGCAAGATCTGAAAATCAACCCTTCATCGGATCTGACCCACAAAATTATCGGCCCGTGAAATAAAGCACGACCCATAGAAGGACTCGTAAATCCTCAAAAACTTGCAATCTGCAGCACCTGGCCCAAAATTATCCTAATTCTTGTAATCCTACAAAAATTAACATAAAAACACATCAAACCTACTGATATCGCTTTGAGAACGCACAAAATTCTAAGTGTAAAATATCAAAAGTGTTGTATTTTGGCAGCACATCACCTCCCTCAAAAGAAAAAAATAATGTGGAGGCCCATTTAACCTTTCATAACAATGATAGTGAAGCAACTCCCTCAAATAAATATGATGATATTGAGACAAATCTTGCTTATAAAAATGATGATGACTTCAAGGACTTCTCAAATAATACTCAGTTGAGATTTGAAGATTTTTATGAGAATATTGACCAAAGAACTCACCATCTAGTTGAAAAATAAAATCATAAGAATAGTTATTATTTTTCTATTGTATTTATAACTATGTTGTTCTTTTTAAATGCTAAGAATTATATCAAACTAATTTTTATAGTTTGTCAATTTAATTTTCATATTCTTATAATGTTTTTTTAATCTTTATTAAGAGTTGAAAATTTCTCAGTTCTCAATTGGATCCAAAATCAGTTATGATGATATGTGTCATATAGATAGTGCTACAACACATACTATTGTAAGATATAAGAAGTATTTCTCTTATTTGATAATGAAAGAAGCTAATGTTAATACAATTTCTGGTAGCACAAAATTAATTGAAGGCTCCAAAAAAGCTAATATAGTTCTTTCCGCAGGAACTAGTTTAATAATTGATGAAGTATTATATTGTAGTAAGTCTCAAAGAAACTTGTTAAGTTTCAAAGGCATTTGCCAGAATGGCTATCATATTGAGACTACAAATGATGAAAAGAATGAGTATCTTTATATTACTACAATGATGTCAGGTAAAAATTTTATACTTGAAAAATTATCTGCTCTATCATCTGGCTTATACTACACAAGTATTAGCATGATAGAGACACATGCCATAGTAAATCAAAGGTTTACTAACTCAAATGATTTTATTATTTGGCATGACCTATTAGGTCATTCTGTTTCTAATATGATGCACAAAATAATTGAAAATTCACATGGACATTCTTTGAAAAAGCAAAAGATCCTTTAATTTAAGGAATTCTCTTGTGCTGCATGTTCTCAAGGCAAATTGATTACTAGACCATCAATAACCAAAGTGAGAATTGAATCCCCAACATTTCTGGAATACATACAGGGTGATATATGTGGACCCATTCACCCATCATATGGACCATTCAAATATTATATGATTTTAATAGATGCATCTACAAGATGGTCACATGTGTGCTTATTATTAATCCGTAATTGGTCAAAATGGAAAGATGTTATTCAAGGTTAATTAGCTTTATTTAAGAAATCAAAGTTTTCGATCGATAGTTCGAATACCTGAAGATATAAATCCATTAGGGTACAAATAGATTTTTGTGCGAAAATGAAATGAGAAAAATAAAATCATAAGATATAAAGCACAACTTGTGGCACAAGAAGTTTTGCAAAAACCTGGCATTGATTATCTGGAGACATATCTCTCCTATGGTGGATGCAATCACCTTCAGATATCTTATAAATCTGGCAGTTTACGCAAAACTTGACTTGCATCTTATGAATGTCGTTATAGCTTATTCATATGGCTCATTAGACAACGACATATTTATGAAAATTCTAAAAGGATTCAAAATTCCTAAAATATATATAAAGATTCTCGGTAATCATGTTCAATAAAATTTCAAAAATCTCTATATGGATTGAAGCAATCAAGACACATATGGTATAATCGCCTTAGCGAGTACCTATTGAAGAAAGGATATAAGAATGACCCAATTTGTCTTTGTGTATTTATTAAAAAGTCTGGTTCAAAATTTACTATAATAGTTGTGCATGTTGATGACTTGAATATAATTGAAACTCGTGAAAAGCTTTCAAACCCAATAGAATGTTTGAAAAAGAAATTTGAAATGAAAGACCTTTGAAAGACAATTTTATCTTAGTCTACAAATTGAGCATTTTACAAATGGTATATTTATTAATCAATCAACATATATTGAAAATCTTTTAAAAGGATTTTACATGGATAAAACACATCCATTAAGTATGCCAATGATTGTGAGATCACTAGATATTAATAGAGATTCATTCCGTCCTTATGAAAATGAGAAAGAGCTCGTTGGTGCTGAATTACCATATCTTAGTGCAATTGGTGAATTAATGTACCTTGCTAATAATTCTTAGCCATATATATCCTTTTCTATAAAATTATTAGCAAGATTTAGTTCCTCTCCAGCATGGAGACATCGGAACGGTATTAAGCATATATTCATATATCTTCAAGGAACTATTAATATGGAAATATTTTATTCGAAAGAGTTCAATTTGCAACTAATTGGCTATATAGATGCAGGATATTTGTCTGATCCACATAATGGACGATCTCAAACAGTTTATTTATTTACATTTGGAGGTACAAACATATCATGACGCTCAACGAAACAAACTATGGTGACTACTTCTTCAAATCATTCATAAATAATTGCTATTCATGAAGCTAGTCAAGAATGTGTTTGGTTGAGATCAATAACCCAACACATCATGGAAACGTGTCGCCTTCTTCTGAAAAGAGATATTCCAATAATATTATATGAAGACAACGCTGCATGTATAGTGTTGACATCCAATTTTTACCTTCCAAAATATAAATTAGTTATTGAGCTTCTTCAATTTTTAAATTTGAAATAATTTTTCTTTGAAAAATTCAAAAAATATTCTAAGTTATTTTATAGTTAATGTATAATTACATATTTTCATGTATTTCATAATTACATATTTTAATTATTATTGCTCTTTCATAATTTTTCAAAAATCATTCCAAAATGATTTTAGTTTTTATAATTATCTTATTTTAATTATAAATTCAATTAGTTGATAATTAATTAAATTATTTCATTTTGATGATTTTAAGAAGATTTTAATTGATTTATGTTAATTCTTCTAATTGTCAAAACTAATTTGATTCAACTATATTTTTAAATTCTAATTGCAATTTTAAATGGCTAATCTCCAATTCAATTTTCTACCCTTAACCCACCTTTTTTCAAGACCAATTTTAACCACGTTTTGGACCCATTTTGGCCCAAAATTTCACCCCAACTCGGCCCACTCTTATTTTCCATACAAATCAGTCAATACATACACACAAAAAACCCACGTGACCATGTTCTATTTCTATCTCTGGCACGTGCCCCTTTTCCAACCTCACGCAATTATCCCTCTTCTCCGCCACTTTTTCAGAATAATGCCAAAAACAAGTTCTAGCCATCAATACAAGTGTATGAAGCAATCAACATCATTTTTCTCAGAAATGAAAACATGTGATGCTGTAACCTACAGCGACCAACAACCTTTGACCAGAAAATGCCAAGAACTTTCTTCCCCAAACTAGCAAGAAACAACATAATTAACAGCAACCGATTGACCCTCCTGAGGTTTGAATTAAAAAATTCAAATTTCAAACAGAAGAATCAACCCAATTTCCTACAATTCCCCCCAAAACGCCTTAAAGATTTCTCTATAAATACTCCCATTTGGGGAGTGAAAAGGGGATTCTGGGGTACTCTCTGAAAATACTTATCTATACTTGAAGCATATAATTCCCTGAAATTTCTAAGTGTCGGAGAACTAGAGCTAGTCACGGCCAAGCTTATTCTCCTTTTGCTTGTAACGATATGAAAATTTTTTAACTTCATAATGATTGGTCAAGGTTAGTATTAAACTGGTAGTGGTTGAATTTTGGTAGTCATGGGTTGTATTTAAGAGGTCGGATTCAAAGAGGACCGTTTGGTAAAGTCGTAAGGCCATTTGGGTAGTGGACTTTGAAAAGTCCCATCTTTTGGTACCGGATAAACTGTGTGGGATGATATATATCAAATCAAAGCTCTTTGAGTTATATTTGCAATGCCACTGGTTTCACTCAATTCGAAGTTTTTATGTAAAAGTTATGTCCCTTGCAGTGAGACTGCCCATAATTAGAAGGACGCTGGAAAAAAAGGGTTCTGGAATGGAGTCTAGGGGCTGGACCACGGACCGTTGGGTGGTCCACGGTCCATGGGGTTGGGTTAGTCCAGTGTGCTCCTAGGGGTTGGGGGCCAGGCCATGGACCAAGTGTGGTACCACGTACCATCCCACAGTCTGTGTGACCCTTCATGGCCCGTGAGGGGTCCCGTAAAGTGATCCAGAATGTTGTCTAGGGTTCGGGGCTGGACTCCGAACCAAGTGATACTCCACAGACCAGTACACAGTCTGTTTGCAGCTACACGGTCCATGAGGCCCCTCGTGAAGTCAGCCAGAAAGTCCTCTGAGAGTTCTAGTCGTAGCCAAGGCCAAGTGAAACCTCACGGGCTGGTACACGACCCGTGGACTTGTAAACGGGCACTGTGTACCTTCCATGTGACACTGTCTTTAGTAATTTAGTCTGTTTTATTAATGGTTAATTCGTAATTTAATTATATCCTATGCCCTTTTTAGGCTTTCTAAGGTGTCCTAAACCCCCTAAATCAAACCCTAATCCCCTTTCATCCATTCTAACACTCTTCAATTCATTCCAAAATTCTCTCA